>JALDNG010005482.1:5000-13235 GCA_024349245.1 Neodontobutis hainanensis
TACGAACCGAAAATGAACCCATTTCAGTCGCCATTTTTAGCCGTTGTGGGGGCCGCCATGTTGATTTTTGGAGCCAGAAGTCCTAATTTGGGCATATGAGCTAGGTTTGAGTGCGCGTTAGCATGGTAACCAGCGAGCCAATCAGAACCGGGCTTGTTGAAAGTTGAAAGTTGAAAGGTGAAATTCCTGCAGATAGCGGCAAAGCCATTGACGGTAGAAGGCGCTGACCAATCTCATCCACTGTTTTTGCAGCATTTTGACTGCTGGCTAACTTGAGGTAAATTTTATATTTATTTGTAATTCATTTTTATTTCTTTAATTTCACTCATAATAACTTGATTTTAATCAACATATAGTGTTGAAAGATTTTTTTAAAGTAGGTTAAAAACATTGTTACCTGCATGCGAACATATGCTAGTAGTTAACTGTAATCAGAGCAGTGTTTCCTTTTTTATTGCTATATCTCGTTTTAATTACTAATGGCATTAGTTATTAAAACTAATTGACTTTCTTATATTTAGTTTTTACCCAAATTATGTATAGAATAATATATGGGTAAAACGAAGTGTATTATTAGGTAAGCATTATCTAATTTAATGATTATATCTCCCTTTCAGGTCACTATTATTTACCCCTTCTACGGTTATTGGCTACGACAGAGACCTGAGCTAAAACATCTCTGCTCCTTCACTGAGCCCTCTGCTGCTGCTCTACTTCAGGTGAATTTCACTTTTACACCAACATCTACGTTTTTAAATATTCTCCTGCTTTAGTAAGCACCATGTTGTCATCTTTGTTCTAAAATACATCTACAGCTAGCAATAGTACTAACCTGCTTATCAATAGATAGCCTCGTAGTTATAAACTGTATGTTGTAAAAATATATAAAGTAGATCATTTAGAATTATAGTTTCTGTATGATATATATCTTAGCTTAATGATAGTTTTCTTAAAATAGACACATTGCATACATTTTTTAAAAAACTGGTTATTTAGAAATTGTAAACAAATATGCTGTATTTTTGAGATGGAGTAAATATGAGTTAAACCAGTTTTGATTTTTGTTTTTCAGTTTCCTTACCTGTGCAGCTGCAGGTCAAAGACCTCAGGAGCAACCTGAAAGTTCAAGAAACCCTTCCATCTTTGAGCACTACTTTATCATTACAATTTAATAATACACAAAACAATATGTTTTATGATTTCTGGTTCTTTTCCACAATAACTTCTATTGCTTATGGCATTCTAAAATAACACTATAGTAATAAATGATTTAAAGTTTTGTCTGTTTGCTTTCATCTACTTTCACGTTATTTAAAAGTTTCTTTAAAAAAGCCTTTTTACAAGTTATTAACTCTGTGCACTTAAAAACAAAGTGTATACATTATGTCAGATTCAAGATCTTAAAAAAACAGTTTATATATGCTTTCAAACCTAGAAGCACATAAATGAATGGAGATTGTATTTTGTTTTAAGTTTATTTAAAAAAACACTCAAGTTGTAGATGGACCAGGATGTGATGTAGGATGAAGCTGAGGAAGCCGAGGCTGGGCTATGTCAACTGTCCAGGAGCAGAGAAGAACAGAGCAGCAGAGGACCTGATTGGACTGGGCCGACAGAAAAGCAGCAGCAGACAGGTAACTGTAGAGGAGCTCTGCGAAAACAGAGAACAAAGTAAAAAGTTATGTTTAAAACAAGTCTTGCTGTTGGGCCCGGTCACATCTGAACACAGTTAATCACAGGAAAAAAAACACTTCACCAGCTCACTGTGTTACTGTGTGTGTAAGAACTGTTTTTAAGAAAATAGTGGACTTTGATTTCATTCATTCATTTTCCACCGCTTTGTCCCGTTAGGGGTCGCGGGTGACTGGAGCCTATCCCAGCAGCTTTGGGCCTGAGGCGGGGTACACCCTGGACAGTGGCCAGTTAGTCACAGGGCTGACATTTAGAGACAGACATTGACAGACAACCATTCTCTCTCACTTTCATTCACACTTTAGAGTTGTCAATTAACCTTTACATGCATGTGTTTGGACGGTGGGAGGAAGCTGGAGTACCGGAGAGAACCCACAGTAACACGCGGAGGACATGCAGACTCCTCACAGAAAGACCGGAGTCGCCGAGAGAATGTTTGAGTCTGCCGGGTTTTGAACTCACGACCTTCTTGCTACGTGCACGGACTTTGATTTGAACTTACATTTTCCTAAATATAATAATTAATGTACAGTACATTTCAGTTAATGTGAAATGTACAGTGTCAGAGGTCATGTCTGTCATGTTTAAAACCTGACTTAAACATTTACCTGTCTACTGTTGTCATGATTTACAGATGATAAATGTACAAATATAAAACTAACACATGCACTTTAGCTAAAGTAATTTTCAAGAGATGTATGACTGTAGAGTAAGGAAAGTGTTTTCTAGAGTAAAAAAGTCTCAGAGGTTAGTGGGCACTGCAGGTGTAATGTTTAATGTAATGTGTAGTTTAATGTAACACTCACCTTTGTCTGAATATCCTCTTCAAAGTGCTCACACCACAACAAGAGCCTTTCTTCTGATCAGCCTCAGCATCACCTTTAGCCTCAGTTTGACAGCATCACATTTAGGAAATCTGTGAGAGAACAATTTCTATTTTAATAAAACAGACATGTGTCAAATGTATTTACCAAAATGACACAACCCAGATCTTTGTAAAAGAGTACATTAAGCCCACTTCTAATTTTGATTATATTATTATGATTATATTATGGCATTTACTGACTTTGCAAACTACACAGTAATTTTTCAGCCAGATACATTTATCCTTAATATTATCATACTAAAAACTAAAAAAAAACATTATGCTTAATTCCTTCCAAATTGAAGGTTAGATATGACCTTATATCATATTATTACCAAGTTTGGTCCAGTGTATCATATTAAGCTATCGTTAAAGCGGTGGAGAGCCACCTTCGGTCAGCTAAAAACGTATAACAAATGTATATATTCTGACAGTAAGACATGCAAAAATGTACTCACCTTGAAACTGGAGCGTGCTTCATTTAGTGCAGTTATGCGATGAAAAAGTAACTTAAATTAGCGGAGTTAAATCAAACACAGCTAGCGTTAGCTTTTACCTAAAAGCAAGCGATCTCCATTCATGAACAGCAACTAACAAACTAATTAACAAAAACGAAGACTTACTGGCTAAAAAGTTTCGGAAAACAAAGACTAACCAAAACAATCTTTGGGTGTAGCAAAAAGCTTGAACTTCACTGATTTAAAATAGTTAGGTCTCCACGGGTCTCTCTTCTGTTCATATAACGCTATATTCCAGCTGCTTTTTAGAGCAGCTTAAAACTACAAAATGCCGGTAGCGAGATCAGCCACGCCCCACGATCCGACATAGCAGAATGGAGGCTTCTGATAGGTCAGTTATTAATCTTAATAGTATGAGTTATGTGACAAATATCAATATAGCAATTACGGAATAATAAGATTGTGTTCAAAGAAAGGCAGCGTTAGAATGATGACTGTGAGAAAAATAGTCACTTCGTAATTGCCGCCGATTTTTCAATGGATGTCAATAGGGGTCATGCTTGATGGAGCCAACCCCTACTTCCTATTTGGCACAGACCCGGAAGCGGGCTTGCTATGTCCAGCCCTTATACCGTCAATGGGCAGTTCTAAAGGCAAAAGGTATGTATGGTGTATATGGTTATTATGGTGTTCCTAATAATCCTTTAGGTGAGTTTATATAACTTGTGTAAATGAGTAAGATAAGAAGGAATAAAAAAGGCAAAAATAGCAAAAGGCAGACGCTAGTGTCCCACTCTAGCGAAGCCCCCTAACAACATGACATAACACATTCTGAAGCACTCAAGAAGAAAAGCTTTGTTTTAACAACTGATTTTGTTTTGTGATTTCTCAACGGCTCCCTGCTGACAAGTGTTTAGTAACTATACAGACTGTTCCAGACTTTACCGTTTCAAATCTGGGGATGATTAAAGCTAAAAATGTATAAAGCTCATTTGCTCCATGTTTATGAAAGTGTTTCCGAACAGATTTAGCAACATCTGATGAATAAAAGCAGAAACATCTGCTGTTTACTGCACTCACGCATTCACTTTTTCATTTATTCATGAGTCCATCACAACAACTTGAGCAGAGTGAGGATATCTGTTTTTGACTAAAACATTTAGAGTAATTGCAGTCTGCATAATTCTTTCATTGTTGTATTAATTTTTATAGAATCATTAGGAATGACCGTCTCAATGTGAAAGAATATGAATCTGTCTGGCTTTCTCCCCCGCCATCGGATCCAACTCACCACCAGGTGGTAATCAGTTCATAGCTCCGCCCCTCTCTTCACCCGAGTGTCCAAGACAAAAACAAGACAAAAGTCAATCATTGACCTCCTGCCTAGGGCGTTCTGGTGTCCATGGTTTCAGAGCCCGGGCTTTGCATGGAGGTAAGCCCGACTCTAGTCAGTACCGCTAAACCTCTCGACTGCTGCCCAATCCACTAAACAGGACCCTTCTCTACTAATTATAAAGACAAGTGCAATTGTAATTCTACAATTAAATTTTGAAAAAAATAAAAATAATAAAAAACACTGAAATAAGACATAAGTTCTAAGTACACTTAATTAAATTAAAAGACTAATAATAAGTCACACAGACAGTATTGTTCAAAATAATAGCAGTACAGACATAGACAGACTTGAAGAGGTCATGTTGGCTAATCTAATCCTTTCAACTAATTGCCCAATTACACAGCCTTAAGAGCCTTGTTTGTTTTCTGAGAATCTACTGCACCTACTGGTAACTTGTTTGCAATAAAAAGTATACTAAAAACATGGATTATTCTGGTTAGTCACATTGTAGTGCTATTATTTTGAACAAAACTGCACAAATTTTGTAGCTTTTTAACTCAAGACATAAGTAAAAAGGTGTCACACGAGAACTTAGGAGTTTTAAAATACATTTGCAAGAGCAACACAAACATGGCCTAATAAACTAACATATCAACTCAACAAAACTATATTCAATTAGTTATCCATCTGCTTTTCAAGCAATTGGATCAGTAATTTTGATTCCTCTTTTAAACAATGTTTAAACACAATACATTTGGTGAAGCTGAGCTGAAGAAAATCTTGTTTCAGTGAAATCCACCACCTCACTTTCTGTTTCCTGTCTGTGATCCTGTGTGTGGGATGGATTTGGACAATCTCTATCAGAGTGTATCAGGATCATTTTGATCCAATCCAGCAAATTTTTGAAATACCAGGATAAATTACCTTGATCCATAGATCAAGATAGAGGAATTTAGAAATCAGAATTATTTAGATCTGGATTTCAAGTTTTGAAATACTGGGCCCAGATGATTGAACAATATGAAATATGATATACAGGGTCTACGAAAACAGTTTACATTTACATTTACTTTTATACATTTAGCTGGACGCTTTTATCCAAAGCGACTTACATTGTTCTACAATAATTACCAGTGTCACAGCCACTGGAGCCAAGGTGGGTCAAGTGAACCCAAGCAACGCAATGTGCTTAAACAGAAATGACACAAAAGTCATATCAAAGAACAAACATGGAAAAAAGAAAAAAATATTAAACAAAATACATACAAAAAGATCTATAGATATATTTAACAAATTTGTATTCAGTAAAGCAAAGGCTCAATATTCTAAATGGTGTTATCGACATTAGCCAATATCAGCCACAGCAGCCAGACAAATATCAGATATTGGTAAAAAATTCATATCGGCCCAACCCTTCTCAGTATTGCTGCTGTGACTCAGTTCTACTCTCTCTAAATATAGCTTAAACTGAAGTTATACATACTATAAACATTATTTGTAAATATTCTTTTTGACACAAGATAAAAAATATTAACTTTAAAGACAATAGTACGAAGGAAAGACAAATGCAGAAGCTCAGCATTATCTGGGCGTCTTCCTCTGAGCCCAACTCTGTGGCGCAAATCTAGTCTTTGCCCGGACTCTGTGAATATTTAGTTTTATAGACACAAAACATGGTGTTTGTGTCAGATCAGGTTCAGTTTTATGAATTTAATCAAAAACCTGACACCGATATAAGACCAACACGGACCAGAGACCAGCAAAACAGAAGACCAAGACCAGGCAGGACCAGAGCTGAGAACAGGACTCAACAGAAAAACCATGGACCAAGGTCAGTACTCAGTATTAGGTTTTAGATGGATTTTAATGAGTTTTAGTTGGTTCTGACCTGGTTTTACTTTGATTTGTTTGTAGTGATCCTATTGGCCATCCTGTCTCTCGGGGTGAGCTCTCAGCCAATCACTGACAGCCAGCGTTTGTTCTCCATCGCTGTGAGCCGTGTCCAGCACCTGCACCTCCTCGCCCAGCGCTACTTCAGTGACTTTGTATGTGACACACCGCTTTGTGCATAACGCAGCACACCCACAAGAAACAACACAAAAACACAGCGTTTGGTGTTTGTTACAGTTCTCTTTGTTTAACCTTTAAAGGTGTTATAACTGTTTCAGGAGAGTTTATTACTAATCCTCTATTACAGACTTTGTAAAAGGTGATCATAATGGTTCTGTTTCAGGAGAGTTCTCTTGGAGCCGAAGAGCAAAGGCAGCTCAATAAGATCTTTCTGCAGGACTTCTGTAACTCGGACTACATCATCAGCCCCATCGACAAACACGAGGCCAGCGCAGCTCCGTAAGTAGCACCACACAACTCTGAAATCATTCAAAAATCATGCTGGAATATGTCATGAAATAGTAGTAAGCAGCAATGATGGGCCTCAGCATTTGCTGCCATAGCAGGCTTTGTTTCCTAAAAGCTCACTTGGAGCCCCAAACCGCCACGTTCTTATTTATGTTTGCTTTTATTTGAATGCTCTAATAGGCCCAGACCTTTCAGAGCTAATTAGTAAGGCCAAAGGTTCAGAGCAGAATACTTGGTTTTGAGCAATTCAAGATGGATTTCTGCGAGTTTCTAAACTATCAAATCTGTAAGAATACAGCTGCAGGGCAAAGTTATGGAAATAGCAGAAACACAGGAAATAGGGAAAGACAGGTGAGACCTAACTCAGGTGAGCATCAACCCAGGCGAGCCCCTAAAACAGGTGGGCCCTCACCAAGGCATCTCGGTCCTGGTTCTAACATGTCTTGTGCAGGTCCTGAAGCTGCTGTTGGTTTCCTATCGTCTGGTGGAGTCCTGGGAAATTCCAAGTCGGTCTTTGTCTGCGTCAGCTCGAAACCAGATCCCAGCAAAACTCTCAGAGCTGAAGACCGGACTGATGCTGCTAATTCGGGTAAGACCGGGTTTTGTCCCAATTTATACAAGGTTTAGTCCTGGTTTAATCCTCGTTTAGAGCTGGTTTAGTCCAGGTTTAGAGCTGGTTTAGTCCTGGTTTAGACCTGGTTTATTTTATTTTCCCCCGGCAGGAAAAACAAAACATAATGAGATAACAATAAGAGAACATCACATGCCAGTACATTCAAATTCTGCTGGTTTGCTTTTAGTTCTGGTTTAGTCCTGGTTTAGACCTGTTTTTTATGAAAGGGGGCTGTCTTGTGACTGTAATGTCATGTGATCTGATAGACCAATCAAGATGCTGCATTCCTGGAGGGGGGCGTGGCCTTGGGTCCCTTTGAAAACTATTATCAAAGATTGGTTCCAGACGAGTCTCTGAGACGGAGCTACGAGCTGCTGGCCTGCTTCAAGAAGGACATGCACAAGGTAACAATAGACCCGGACCTGGTCTTGGTCTGGTCTGATCTTATTGTCTCTCTCTGTTCCAGGTGGAGACATACCTAACGGTGGCCAAGTGTCGACTCTCACCTGAGGCCAACTGCACCCTTTAGCTCGGCCCCTCTGTATGTTAACCCCGCCCTTGTGTTGCTGGCAGCCCCCTCCCCGTCCAGTACTCATTCCCATGAGCTCCCATTGAAGTTTGTGACAATAAAGTTTGTGTTGCATTCACCTGCATCTCAAGTTTTTCTTCTGAAACAGTTTGTGGTACAAGGGGTCTATCTTGGGACCTCCATTATTCAATCTTTACATGCTTCCTTTAGGCCAGTTAATACACAGCTGTGGCGTATCCTACCATAATTATGCAGATGACACTCAGATTTACATTTCACTCACAGCAGCTGAAAATGGACCGATCCATTCACTGTCACTGTCTCCAACTGAACAGAGACAAGACTAAAATAATTATCTTTGGAACAGAAACAAAGAGAAAGTGT
>JALDNG010005483.1:0-13171 GCA_024349245.1 Neodontobutis hainanensis
CTGTAGACTTGCATTATAACAGACTGTTGATGAGCATTAGAATAGACTTTAGAAGTACAGTAGTAATGACTGTAGAAATGCAGTAGAATAGACTATAGACGTTTATAAAAAAGACTGTAGACGTGCAGTAGAACAAAATGCGGTAGAGCAGAGGTACAGACTGTAAAGTAGCATTATAAGAGACTGTAGACGTACAATAGAACAGACTGTAGACGAGCGTTAGAACAGACTGTATACGTCCATTAGAACAGACTGTAGATGTGCATTAGAAAAGACTGACGATGTGCAGAATAATAGACTGTAGAGGTGCAGTTGTTAAGACTTTACACGAGCATTAGAACAGACTGTACATTAGTATTAGAAAAGACTGTAGACATGCTTTACAACAGACTGTAGAGGTGAAGTAGTACAGACTGTAGACAACCACTAGAACAAACTGTAGATGTGCGGTAGAAGAGACTGTAGAGGTGCTGTGGTACAGAATGTTGACTATTATTAGAAGAGACTGTAGGCGTGCAGTAGAACAGAATCTAGACAATTATTAGAACAGACTGTAGACTTAAACAAGCACACACTGTAGATGTGCATTAGAAAAGACTGTAGACATTTATTAATACAGACTATAGTCGTGCAGTAGAACAGACTGTAGAAGTGCAGTAGAATAGACTACAGTAGAGCAGTTGTACAGACTGTAGATGTGTAGTAGAACAGACTGTAGACGTTTATCAGAACAGACTGTAGATGTGCAGTAAAACAGACTGTAGACGTGCAGTGGACGAGACTTTAGTAGAGCAGTAGTACAGACTGTAAACTGGCATTAGAACAGACTGTAGAGGTGCAGGTGAACAGACAGTAGACGTGCAGTTGAGCAGACTTCAGAGCAGCAGTAGTACAGACTCTAGATTGGCTTTAGAACTGACTATAGACGAGCATTAGAACAGGCTATAAACGTCCAGTAGAACAGACTCTATATAAGTATTAGAAAACACTCTAGATATGCTTTATAACAAAATGTAGAGGTGCAGTAGTTCCGACTGTAGACGAACATTAGAACAGACTGCATATGAGTATTAGAAAACACTCTAAACATGCTTTAGAACTGACTGTAGAGGTGCAGTAATACAGACTGTAGATGAGAATTAGAAAAGACTGTAAACGTCCAGTAGAACAGACTGACAATGTGCAGAAGAATAGACTGTAGAGATGCTGTAGTACAGACTGTAGACATGCATTAGAACAGACTGTATATGAGTTTTAGAAAACACTCTAGACATGCTTTAGAACAGACTGTAGAGCTGCAGTAGTTCAAACTGTAGACGAGTATTAGAACAGACTCTATATGAGTTTTAGAAAACACTCTGCACATGCTTTAGAACAGATTGTAAAAGGTGCAGTATTTCTGACTGTAGATATGCATTAGAACAGACTGTATATGAGTATTAGAAAACACTCTAGACATGCTTTAGAACAGACTCTAGATGAGCAGTAATACAGACTGTAGACTTGCATTAGAACAGACTGTAGATGTGCAGTAAAACAGACTGTAGACGTTTATTAGAACAGACTGTAGACATGCAAAAGAACAGACCGTAGATGAGTAGTAAAACAGACTATAGACTTGCATTAGAACAGACTGTAAAACTGACTGTAGAGCATTAGAACAGACTGTAAACATCCAGTAGAACAGACTGACAATGTGCAGAAGAATAGACTGTAGAAATGCAGTAGTACAGACTGTAGACGAGCATTAGAAGAGAGTGTAGATGTGCATTAGAACAGACTTTAGAAGTGCAGTAGTAGAGACTGTAGATGTGTAGTAGAACAGACTGTAAATGAGCAGTAGTAGAGACTGTAGACTTGTATTAGAACAGACTGTAAACAAGCAGTAGAACAGACTGTAGATGAGCAATAAAACCGACTGTACAAGTGCAGTAGAACAGACTGTAGATGAACAGTTGTACAGACTGTAGACTTTCATTAGAACATACAGTAGATGTCCATTAGAATAGACTGTAGATGTGCAGTAGAACAGACTGACGAGGTGCAGAAGAATAGACTGAAGAGTTGCAGTAGTTGAGACTTTACACGAGGATTAGAACAGCCTGTACATGACTATTAGAAAAGACTGTAGACATGCCTTAGAAGAGACTGTAGAGGTGCAGTAGTACAGACTGTAGACGAGCATTAAAACAAACTGTAGATGTGCAGTAGACCAGACTGTAGACGTGCAGTTGAACAGACTTTAGAGCAGCAGTAGTACAGACTCTAGATTGGCTTTAGAACAGACTGTAGATGAGCTTTAGAACAGACTGTAGAGGTGCAGTAGTTCAGACTGTAGATGAGCATTAGAACAGACTCTATATGAATATTAGAAAACACTCTAGACATGCTTTAGAACAGGCAGTAGAGGTGCAGTTGTACAGACTAGACGAGCATTAAAACAGACTGTATATTAGTATTAGAAAACACTCTAGACATGCTTTAGGACAAACTGTAGATGTGCAGTAGTACAGACTGTAGACGTTTTTTGGAATAGACTGTAGACGTGCAGTAGAACAAACTGTAGACGAGCAGTAGTACAGACTGGAGAATTCCATTAGAACAGATTGTAGATGTGCATTAGAACAGACTGTAGATGTGCAAAAGAATAGACTGTAGAGGGCAGTAGTTGAGACTTTACGAGCATTAGAACAGACTGTACATGAGTATTAGAAAAGACTGTAGACATGTTTTAGAACAGACTGTAGAGTTCCAGTAGTACAGACTCTAGACGACCATTAGAACAAACTGTAGATGTGCAGTAGAAGAGACTGTAGAGGTGCAGTAGTACAGAAAGTTGACAATTATTAAAAGAGACTGTAGACGTGCAGTATAACAGACTCTAGACAATTATTATCTATTAACAATAGAAAAGACTGTAGAGGTGCAGTTGAACAGACTGTAGATGTGCAGTTGAATAGACTTCAGAGCAGAAGTAGAACAGACTCTAGATTGGCTTTGGAACAGACTGTAGACGAGCATTAGAACAAACAGTAAACAACCTGTAGAACAGACTAAGAATGTGCAGAAGAATAGACTCTAGAGGTGCAGTAGTACAGACTGTAGATGAGGATTAGAACAGACAGTATATGAGTATTAGAAAACACTGTAGATATGCTTTAGAACAGACTGTAGAGTTGCAGTAGTTCAGATTGTAGACGAGCATTAGAACAGACTGTATATGAGTATTAGAAAACACTGTAGACATGCTTTAGAACAGATTGTAGAGGTGCAGTAGTTCAGACTGTAGACGAGCATTAGAACAGACTGTAGATGTGCATTAGAACAGACTGTAGATGTGCAGTAGAACAGAATGTAGACTTGCAGTAGAACAGACTGCAGAGCAGCAGTAGTACAGACTCTAGACTGGCATTAAAACAGACTGTAGAGCTGCAGTAGAACAGACTGTAGAGGAGATGTAGAACAAACTGTAGAGGTGGAGTAGTAAAGACTTTTATTGGGCATTAGAACAGACTGTATTCGAGCAATAGAACAGACTATAGATGTGCAGTAGTACAGACTGCATTAGAACAGACTGTGGACGAGTATTTGAACAGACTATAGACGTGTATTAGAACAGACTGTAGATGTCCAGTAAACCAGTCTAATGATGCTGCAGAAGAAAATAATTTAAAGGTCCGTTAGTAGAGACTGTAGACGAGCATTAGAACAGACTGTAGATGTGCATTAGAACAGAATGTAGACATACAATAGAAAAGACGAGAGGTGCAGTTGAACAGACTATAGACATGCAGTTGAAAAGACTTCAGAGCAGCATTAGAACAGACTCTAGACTGGCTTTAGAACAGACTGTAGTCGTGCAGTAGAACAGACTGTATATGAGCAGTAAAACAGACTGTAGACGTGCAGTAGAACAGACTGCAGTAGAGCAGAGGTAAAGAATGTAAACTGGCATTAGAACAGACTGTTGAGGTGCAGTTAAAATGACTGTAGACGTGCAGTAATACAGACTGTAGACAAGCATTAGAACAGACTGTAGAAGTGCAGTAGTACAGACTTCAAATGTGCAGTAGAACAGACTGTAGACGTTTATTAGAACAGACTGTAGACTTGCAGTAGAACAGACCATAAATGAGCAGTAGTACAGACTGTAGACTTGCATTAGAACAGACTGTAGATGAGCAGTAGTACAGATTATAAACTCGCATTAGAACAGACTGTAGATGAGCAGTAGTACAGATTATAGACTTGCATTAGAACAGACTGTAGATGTGCATTAGAACAGACTGTAGATATGCAGAAAAAGAGACTGTAGACGTGCGGTAGAACAGACTGCAGTAGAGCAGAGGTACAGACTGTAAACTGGCATTAGAAGAGACTGTTGAGGTGCAGTTGAAAAGACTGTAGACGTGCAGTTGAACAGACTGTAGATGTGCATTTAAAAGACTGTAGACGTACAATACAACAGACTGTATACGAGCATTAGAACAGACTGTAGACATCTAGTAGAAAAGACCGTAGATGTGCAGTAGCACAGAATTAAGACAAGCATTAGAACAGACTGTGGACGAGCATTAGAACAGACTATAGACTGTAGACGTTTATTAGAACAGACTGTAGACTTGCAGTAGAACAGACCATAAATGAGCAGTAGTACAGACTGTAGACTTGCATTAGAACAGACTGTAGATGAGCAGTAGTACAGATTATAAACTCGCATTAGAACAGACTGTAGATGAGCAGTAGTACAGATTATAGACTTGCATTAGAACAGACTGTAGATGTGCATTAGAACAGACTGTAGATATGCAGAAAAAGAGACTGTAGACGTGCGGTAGAACAGACTGCAGTAGAGCAGAGGTACAGACTGTAAACTGGCATTAGAAGAGACTGTTGAGGTGCAGTTGAAAAGACTGTAGACGTGCAGTTGAACAGACTGTAGATGTGCATTTAAAAGACTGTAGACGTACAATACAACAGACTGTATACGAGCATTAGAACAGACTGTAGACATCTAGTAGAAAAGACCGTAGATGTGCAGTAGCACAGAATTAAGACAAGCATTAGAACAGACTGTGGACGAGCATTAGAACAGACTATAGACTGTAGACGTTTATTAGAACAGACTGTAGACCTGCACTAGAACAGACCATAAATGAGCAGTAGTACAGACTATAGACTTGCATTAGAACAGACTGTAGATGTGCATTAGAAACAGACTTTAGAAGTGCAGTAGTACAGACTGTAGATGTGTAGTAGAAAAGACTGTAGACGTTTATCAAAACAGACTGCAGACATGCAGTAGAACAGACTGTAGACGTGCAGTAGAAAAGACTGTAGGCAAGCATTAGAACAGACTGTAAACATCCAGTAGAACAGACTGACAATGTGCAGAAGAATAGACTTTAGAGGTGCAGTAGTACAGACTGTAGACGAGCATTAGAACAGACTGTAGACGAGCATTAAAAAAAGACTGTAGAAGTGCAGTAGTACAGACTGTAAATGTGCAGAACAGACTGTAGACGTTTATTAAAACAGATTGTAGACGTGGAGTAGAACAGACCATACATGAGCAGTAGTACAACTTGTAGACTTGCATTGGAACAGACTGTAGACGAGCATTAGAACAGACTGTATATAAGTATTACAAAACACTCTAGACATGCTTTAGAACAGACTGTAGAGGTACAGTAATACAGACTGTAGACGAGCATTAGAACAGACTGTAGAGGTGCAGTTGAACAGACTGTAGACTTGCAGTTGAACAGACTGTAAACATTTATTAGAAGAGATTTTAGACCTGCAGTAGAACAGACCGTAGATGAGCAGTAGTAAAGACTGTAGACTTGCATTAGAAGAGACTGTAGATGTGCATTAAAACAGACTTTAGAAGTGCAGTAGTAGAGACTGTAGACGTGCAGTAGAATAGACTGTAGATGAGCAGTAGTATAGACTGTAGACTTGCATTAGAACAGACTGTAGATGTGCAGTAGAACAGACTGTAGATATGCAGTAAAAGACTGTAGAAGTGCAATAGAACAGACTTCAGTAGAGCAGAGGTACAGACTGTAAAATGGCATTAGAACAGACTGTAGATTTGGAGTTGAACAGACTTCAGAGCAGCAGCAGTAGTACAGACTCTAGTTTGGCTTTAGAACTGACTGTAGGCGAGCATTAGAACAGACTGTAAACATGCAGTAGAACAGACTGTAGATGTGCATTAGAACAGACTGTAGACGTACAATAGAACAGACTGTATTTGTGCAGTTTTACAGACTAAAGACCTGCATTAGAGCAGACTGTGGACGAGCATTAGAACAGACAATAGACGTGCATAAGAACATAATGTAGTTGTGAAGTAGAACAAATTGTAGAGATGCAGTAGTACAGAATGTCGACAATTATCAAAACTGTTTATAGTTGACAAAGAGTAGAACAGACTGTGGACTTGCATTAGAACAGACTGTAGATGTGCAGTAGAACAAACTGTAGATGTGCAGTAGAACAGACTGACGATGTGCAGAAGAATAGACTGTAGCGGGCAATAGTTGAGACTTTACACGAGCATTAGAACAGACTCTACATGAGTATTAGAAAAGACTGTAGACATGTTTTAGAACAGACAGTAGAGTTCCACTAGTACAGACTCTAGACGACCATCAGAACAAACTGTAGATGTGCAGTAGAAGAGACTGTAGAGGTGCAGTAGTACAGAAAGTTGACAATTATGAAAAGAGACTGTAGACGTGCAGTAGAACAGACTCTAGACAATTATTAGAAAAGACTGTAGACATCCAGTAGAACAGACTGTAGATGTGCATTAGAGGAAACTGTAGACGTTTATTAAAAGAGACTATAGTCGTGCAGTAGAACAGACTGTAGACGTACAATAGAACAGACTGTAGTGGTGCAGTTGAACAGATTGTAGACGTGCAGTTGAACAGACTTCATAGCAGCAGTAGTACTGACTCTAGAATGGCTTTAGAACTGATTGTAGACGAGCATTAGAACTGACTGTAGACGACCATTAGAACAGACTGTACATGTGCAGTAGAAGAGATTGTAGATGTGCAGTAGAACAGACTGTAGACGTTTATCAGAACAGACTGTAGACGTGCAAAAGAACAGACCATAGATGAGCAGTAAAACAGTTTATTTTGTTGCTTTAATGGAGGTTTCAAAATTCCCTTTCTTTCATTTCCAGTGCGGACACAAACTCCTGTCCATCAGTTTAATCATCTATAAGTCTAATCAGCACAATCAGCAAATATAATAACTACATAATCATTTAAAACCTATAGTAAATCATCAATTCATTGTAATCCATGTAAAGCTCTGCTGCAGTGCCTTATAGTGTCTTGGTGGGACTCTTGAATATTTGTAGCAGTGGTGGTCAAACCAAGGCCCAAGGACCCAATACTGGCTGTTCAATCTGCCAAGCATTAACTACTAATTTAATAATAATTAAAGACAGCAGATATTATATTGACATTAACAATTAATTGAGTTTTAGAGTTTTTTCACTGGAGTCTCCTCAAAGGCCATATGTCTGATATTCCAAGAAACTGAACTCAAAGTCAGCCGCTTCTTTTCTACCGAGCCAAATACAAACCAGCCAAGTTACAGACTTTTATTTCTAGTTTGTTCACCCTGCTGTAGGGTGTTACTGTTCAGTAAAATTATTTTGTGTAGCAGCTGACGATCTTTAAAATATACAACATTTATTCACTGTTTTAATAAATCTGCTTGCACCAATAAATACAAACAATTCAAGCTGCAGTGAGTCCAACTGAAGGGCATTTAAAGTCACTCTACCTCAAATTTAACAACAAACCTTAACACACATCACAGATTAAGCAAGACTCTAGCTCAACTCAACACAAAGATTGTTTTTTCACGTCACAATCTGTTCGAATAATAATCTGAATACTTTACCGGACACAGTTACAAGTTTAGTCACATTTATCGATCCGCTCTGAAGACCGACACTGGTATTCTCCGCTCATCATGCAATGGTAAGTGTTTATCCGGTGTAGAAATGAGACACATTTGGATTATTTCTCAACTCAACATCTAAAATACAAAGGAAGAAGAAACAAAGATGAATATCGACAGAAAATAAAGGTGCATTACCTTCAGCATGTCCAATGAAGACAAGGATATTCAGCACTGAAAATCAGAAATGTCAATATATAAGCAATCAAAGAAACTTAATATACAGCAACATTCTCACATTTTAATAGAAAAACCAAAGACAAAATGTGTGTCATTTTATAACGGCAAAAGTGAGAGCTCTGAATTAAAGAAGGTATGTTTAAAAGCTGGTGTTTCTTCTTTTTCAACTTGTTACTTTCTTATTTATTAAGACAAAACTTGCAAAACCTTCACTGGCACACTTTCTAACACATATACAGTAAATATAATAAAATATATGCCTTTGTAGTTTATAGATATTGGTAATGTTTTAAAAAGGTGTGTCAGTAAAGTTTACAGTGCATGATCACATGTCACAGATTGATCTCCTCTTTACAAGGGTTTACATAAGGATTAGAAAACATTAATGTATAAAGTTATTTAGAGGTAGTCCTTAAGAAAAGTGAAAGCAAATTTTATATATAACACTGGTTAATGGTTTACAACCCATTAAGAACCTTTTATTAATGAATGTACAGTAAATTTTAATCTTAGAAGCTAAATAACTTATTGCTCTACAATTGGATTAACACATTTATAAGGTATTTGCAGTGTGAAAATAATAATTTGTTAATACATTGTAAATATCTTATTTTCAGACTATATTCCAAAGCAGGAGTTTCAAACACTTTTTAGTTCAGGAAACACAATCTGAAGTGGACCAGTAAAAGAATAGAATAAAAACCTATAAATAACAACAACTCCTTGTTATTCTTTGGTCTAAAGTGCAAAGAGGTACAATTACATTATAATGTCAGTGATCTCATTAATCACAGACCAAAAGGTTAATGTTGGCTGTCGAGATTGTCTTTTGTCCATGTGGAGCTACCGTAGTTCATCATGTGTGTGTTTTCACAAACTCATTCTCACCATAGACATACATAAGAAAGGCTAGATGTCTCACGGCGCAGTCTCTGACGGCATCACCGGCGGCCATCTTGAAACAGGCAAGCTTCCTATCGGACTCCATGGTACCTGATGTAAGGTGAGTGATCTGCACGAACATAAATACTTTATCTCGCTGAAATCTTGACGGATTTACAAAATGTTTGATTTCTTACAAGCGTTAATAATGTGGCTATAATTCTGGATGCGTGAACATGTTGAAATTGCAGCTTTTCTTTTGAAAGACGACTTAATCGTGCAGCATAGTTGTGTATCACGGCTAACGTTACTTGTGCAAGTTATCAAGGCTGAGACCACCATCGAGCTGTTCAGTTATAGTTTTACTGACACCAATAACGATTTTATGACAACCAATTTTTTTATCTATATTACAGTCATTGTGAATGTGGTTGTAGTTATTAGCTGGCTTTGAATGAGACCTAACGTTAGTAGTTACAGTTGAGCTGCTACCCAGCAATTTTACATCAGTGGGAGAGGCAGAATTGCTCTTTCTTTTCAATGTAACTTAAGTTGCACATGATTTCCAATCGGTTTGGTTTGTTAAAAACATCTTATTATTTTTATTTTTGTAAAATGTGTTTTCTGAAGACATGCACAATAACCCTAACCCTAAGACATACACAGTACCTGGAAGTGTCACAAACCATTTTGAGTATATAGAAAAATGCCTGTATTTGTATCTGTTTGCCGAATTTATCACCACTGATACAGTCTGAACTGTATGATAATGTCATGCAACTTAATTTATATGGAAAGATCATTCAGGGGTGGCTAGTTCAGTTCTAGTTTTTTTTTAAGCATAAAACATTTTTAAAGCATGTATTTAATATCTGTATACTATATATATATATATATATTTTAAGGTGGCTGGAATAACAATCCTAATGCCAGCCAGTTCAAGTACATCTTCAGGAAGCTGATGGCCCGGTGTGGGGTTGTTAAACCATGCAGGCAATGTGACAGCACAGGATGACACAGAGTCCCTCCCAGCTGTCATTGTCACCTCTACAAGCCTGTCAGCTGTAGATATGTCCTCTGCAACAAATAAATAAATAGACTTTTGTGTAATTATTCCATATTTTGTGTAGTAATTCTATATCAGAACCCCTGATATACAATCCAAATAGTCTACAAGAAACTTCAGAGTGTTACCAAGAGGTTACCACACAGTAAGCCTTTATTATGCATGTCTATCTTTTGGGTAACCAAAAGTCCTATGGGGAGTTTTGATAGGGCATTTTACAAAACGCATGAGCATACCGTGGCAAATCAGTGGTCTAAAGTACTCATATTTCATTATATATTGATCTGCTTTTGTACACAGCTTTACAAGACCTGGTGCTTGGGCTCAGTTGTGTTTCTAAAGTCATATCAAGAGACCTAGAAGCTGAAATGTGGTCAGTTGAGATGCTTGTTATCCAGCAGAAAGAAAAACAATATTCTAGCCTCTATAACTCTGTGCAAGTACTTCACATAATTATTCTGATTCTTTCCTAAGAAACTACAGGGTCTCAGTTTTCTAAAGAGGTCAGGCATTTGATGGTAGGCAAAAATGGCTGGGAACAGTGATCTCTGAAGTAGGCGCAGTGCAATGTCAAGGGGAAAAGCCTAGTAAATGGCCCAATCCTCAAGAAGTTAAAATAAACGTAATAATTCAAAATATCTTATTATAATAACATTATAAAAGTGTATATATATATATATATATATATTCATTCCTTGGGCGTGTGTATATTCATTGCATCTCTATGTTCTGTTCAATGTTATTTTCTTATGGAAGTCCATGGTTATAATTATTCATAAGTATGCAGTGTCATAAGTATATCTTTGACATTTATAAAAACTAAACTGTTTAAAAATCGGTAGAAAATTTAGCAAGTTATGGTTATTTAAAAGTACATGCACCATTAAAACACAATGTTACGAGTGAGCAAGCTGCCTGTGACAAGATGGCGCCAGTTGCGGACGCCAACCTCCATTGGCCAACAGCGGACGAGACATCTAGCCTTTCTTATGTATGTCTATGATTCTCACAATATATCTTTGAAGCTAATGTTTTGCTAGCATAAACGTATTTACGAAGGAGCCTTTATGCACTTTCGCTGACCTTTGGCTACAGATAAAAACAGACAGGTTTCCTATTCTCCTCAGAGAATAAATAGAAAGTGGTCATTTTTGCAGAATTTTACACCTTGTGTCTACTTTTCTCTGTCACAGAGTTATTTTTACAGCAAAAGACAAAAGAATAAAACAAACTTACCATTTATGGGACCAGATGGTGCACTGCTGCCCTCTGCTGTTCAGTCCTGGGAGTCAGTGTTGTGTTGTGTTCTCTACTATTACTAAAACACTGCGACCACAGTGGACAAAATAGAAATAGCAGTTACCTGGATTTAAAACGATAGAAAATTTTCTTTTTTCCATCCCTGTCTCAGATTTCACTTTCTCCCAAAAGCAGCTGAGGACCTCCTGCTTCTTTTTATTTAAAAATATCAAACTGTAGTTAGTTAGCTTAGCATTAGCTTAGCCACATACTGCATTTATCTCTGCTTTGTAAAACATTACATTATTGAATTGACAGAATTTATTGGGTTTCACGTTGCCTCCATTTTCTCTGTTGCAGTTATTCTGTAATAAAAGACACATTCAGCAGATATTAATCTTCCTGGAGCATTTATGACACGCCAGTGTCGACCAATGTGGCGCACTCTTTTCAATGTAATGTTCAATGTTCACAGCTGTACCCAAAGTACAAACATGTCACAAATGCTAAAAATTAAGTTTGCTAGGAAAAATAAACAATACATGAGATTTTTTAATGCAAACAAGTGCAGATTTGAGGATGACTCTCTTCAGTTTGGGCTCTAGGGTTCCTCTGTGAGTCTTTAAAACTCTGTCTTCATTTGTTCTTTATTTAGGTTTGATTAGTTCTATCGATGTTGAGTCTGTGTCCTTTATAACGTTTACAAAGATGGATTACCAGTGCTCGAGGGCACAAACCATCAGTTTAAACAAACCTCTGCCGACACACTCAGAGTCAGATCAGGTTTTTACTCATGTGGGACCAACACAAAAGCACAATCTAAGTAAAGACTGAGGGTAACAGGTCAGGATACCAGAGCAAAGAAAACAAATACTTTTAATATAAAGATTACATTTGACATTTGCTTTTTAATTTGGTCTCCTACACAACAAAGCTTAATGTTAAAATATAAAAACCCTTGAAATAAAATGGCAATAACCTTAGAAATAACATTTGTACTTTTATAAGGTGTGTCTGTGTTGTTCTGTGTGTCCTGCAGGGGCGCTGTGTCCTCAGACTTTTAGGTTTCTGCAGCACACTGTACACGGTGTTGACTTGATGTGAGAGATCCATCTGTGAGTTTGAAGCCTCTTGTGGTGGTTTCTCTCGTTTCTTCACAGCGAGAGCCTTTAACTTTGTCCCCAGGACGGATTGGCAATCGGGAATACCGGGAACAATCCCGAACGGCCGGTCCATTTCAGGCCGAATCGGCCGTGGTCAAATTTTTATTATTATTTTTATTATTATTATTTATTTTATATGATACGCTACCATACCGGCCTGTGGCCGCCGCTCAACTGCAGCAGAACGCAGCTGGGAACACATAACAGTGCCATTTAGAGCTCCAAAAGACCAGGTTTTGGCCAAATGCAGCTGCTACATGGCTCTGCTCAGACACAGGCACAATACACTGGAATGTGGGTTCTAAGCTTGAGTATTGCAAACTACAGTTGCAGATGATACTCAGATCTCTACAGTTGCAAACTACAGTTGCAGATGATACTCAGATTTACATTTCACTCACAGCAGGTGAAAATGGACCAATCCATTCATTGTGTCACTGCATCGAACAGATTGATGTGTGGATGCAAAATAATTTTCTCCAACTGAACAGAAACAAGACTGAAATAATTATCTTTGGACCACAGAAACAAAGAGAAAATGTCAGCAGTCACCTCGAGTCTCTTTCTCTAAAATCTAAAAACCAGGTTAGAAATCTAGGGGTCATCATGGATTTAGACTTTAATTTCCAGAGTCACATTAAGTCAA
>JALDNG010005484.1:0-87614 GCA_024349245.1 Neodontobutis hainanensis
AAAAGCACTTCAGCTGAACTCATCACCTTCCCACAATGCACCACGAGTCTTTGGAAAATAAGTCCTAAGTGCTTAGAGACGGAGGTTGTCAGTTTAAATCCAAGTGTATGTTTGTTCCATCAATGGAAATATTCCATTGTGATATTGTTTGTCTCATAAATGACACAGTTGAGTTTTCAGTTGGTGTTGCTGAGGTTTTAACTCGGTTGTCGTCACCATTTACTGAGACTATATTAACTTGAGTTGTAAATAAATGTGTCAAATATGATCTGAGCTTTTCTAAATCACTTAAACACAACACACTGCATTCATCAGAAAAGACATATGTTTATGTCACTAATGCAACTGTTCACAACTGTGTAGAACAAACACAACTTAAAAGAAAAAAAACATTTCCATTAAAAGTGTAATTTTATTTGGATTGAAAAAGGGGGCGGGGCTTTTGAAGCTGCAGCTCGGCCACTTGAAGCCTGTTCCAAAAGACACTCATGTGGAGTTGGACTCTAGCCTTGACTTCAGACCTGACTCTGGAGCTGCCTCTGAAGGAAGGATCCTGAGGCTCTTGCACCAAGAGAGTTGAACAAACTCAGAGTTGAGTAAGTTTGGATCAAACCAAACAAATCCAAACCTGGTGCAGTGAATGCAGAAGATAAGTGCAACTTCAAGGACCAAGGAAGACAGTGTTGAAGTCAGAATTTGTCGTAAACAGAATGAGAACATGGATCCATCATGCCTTGTTACCACTGTGCAGGCTGGTGCTGGTGTAATTCTGTGGGGAGGTTTTCTTGGCACACTTTAGGCCCCTTAGTGCCAGTTGGGCATCATTTAAATGCCACGCCCTACCTGAGCATTGTTTCTGACCATGTCCATCCCTTTATGACCACCATGTACCCATCCTCTGATGGTTACTTCCAGCAGGATAATGCACCATGACACAAAGCTCCAATCATTTCAATTTGGTTTCTTGAACATGATAATTAGTTCACTGAACTAAAATGGCCCCCACAGTCACAGATCTCAACCCAATAGAGCATCTTTGGGATGTGGTGGAACGGGAGCTTCGTGCCCTGGATGTGCATCCCACAAATCTCCATCAACTGCAAGAGATTATCCTCTCAATATGGGTCAACATTTCTAAAGAATGCTTTCAGCACCTTGTTGAATCAATGCCACGTAGAATTAAGGCAGTTCTGAAGGCTTTACAAGCAACGCCTGGTTGAAGCCAGGACAACATTTTTAGAGGCACAGGAGTGGAAGAACGAACATAAAAAAGAAAATGGTAATGAAACAAGCAGCATGAAAAGGCCATTAAGCTGCAAATTATGTCTTTTTATACTTTATTTGAAATTATTTCATTCATGTTTGTTCGTTTTTCAGCTGGACAGGTTCTCCTGTTTGGACTATTACCCAATATTGCTCTTGGCAAAAGAATACAAGGGTAAAATGGTGGAGGACATTAAATATAGTTTAGATTTGAAGCTCACATCCAGCCTTGAGAGAGTCTGAACACGGTCAGTGTAAATATAACATATATACTATAAATATATACAAGCACTTTGGACTGGAGCTCATAAATGAATGAATAAATGCATATTTTAGTATTTCTCAAGAGATAAAAGAAATGGTTGAAACCCCAAAATTGTATATTGTATATTGTAAAAAAAAAAAAAAACAATCCCTTGGGAGAAATTTGGTTTAGAGACAGGGTACTGCTGCATAGACAGACATATAAAAACATATAAACAACATAAAACATAAACATCCAACAAAGGAGAGGGTACATAACTGGCAACCAGATGGGACCAAAGTGCAAGAGGATCAAAGCTTCAATACTTGAAGTACATTGCAATTACAGTTACACATTTAAAGTGCCATGCACAGTAAAGTGCTAGTGCATGTTAAAGTGCGATACACAGTAAAGTGCTAGTGCATGAATGGGATGCACAATACAATACTGATACACATTCGAACACACACTACAAATGCTATACATATTTAAAATTACTGATACGAATTTGCTGGTACATGTTACAGTTCTGATAAAAACCTCCCTACATTTGCTCATTAATGAGCTTAATTGACACTGGGACAAAAGAGTTTGAACCTGTTGTATTTACATAAGGAGACCCTGTATCTTCTCCCTGAGGGCATCTGCGAGTATTCACTGCACAAAACATGGGAACTGTCATTTAGAATGTTTTTTGCCTGAGTACGGACAGCGTCGTTGAACAGTTCTTGGGGGTAGATACGTAACTGCACTGCACCATTCACTTGCATCTAAAAGTACAAAATGAAAGCTTCATTTAACAGTGAGTCAAATGTGATTTGTCTTTGAAAAGCTCATGTTGTGTCTCTGTGCTCCAGATCCAACATGTGTGAAGACATGTGGTGTTGAGCAGCTACAGAGCAGCTGCACTGGTGTCTCTATCAACATCTGCTCAGGTGGCTCAGTGGAACACTGGCACTCGCACCACTTACACTTCTGAGTCCAATCCAAGCATCCAACTGTACAGGAGACGCACAGCAGCAAAGTGGATTATATGAAGGAGTCATTTAAGAAGCTTTGAACCAATGCATGAAGAAATGTCACTGAAGGTCTGTCACAGAAGGAAAAAAGAGCTGCTGGAGATCATTTGAGGAGAACATGGCTGGAGCATTTGGTATATTTACTGTGTTCAGTTGAGAATTTTACTTGTATACTCACTTCTTAAAACAGTGTATAACAGATGCACATGTTTTCTGTTTGTTTTAGATCTTCATTTAGACATCAATTAAAAGAACAGCACAAACAGTTTTAAATTTCTGCAGAAAAAACAGTTCTTTAATGTTGGAGACAAAATCCAGGGCATGATTTCTAAAACTGTTGATGCTTTGAACAATCTGGTTTAATGAGGTGTGGAAGGTTGAATGGTTTTAAATGTCTCAGAGGAGAAGGATCAGATCAGGCCTGACTGGAACATTTACCCTCTTGGTATTTGGGCTGATATTTATGCCTTGTCAAAGACCCTGCCCCTGCACCGAGTACGTTCAGCTCTAAACATCACAAAGTTTGGCCTCTTTTAACATCTTTCCCAGTTCGCAGAAGCACAAATCCATAAATAGAACGCCTCCAGGTTTTGCCAAGAGCAGTCAACCCTCAAAGCCTCATTTTAGTTTAGTTCAGGCAAAAGGTCAAGGGTCAGTTTACTTCGAGACACTCCCTCGCTGGGACCAATGGACTTAAAGGATTATATTTCAGTGCCTCGGGAGGATTTTTTTAGTTGTAGTCAATTGGATGTACTAGTCCTCAGATTACTGTTGGATTATGAATCATTAAGATATTGAAAACTTCATTCAGACATTTGTGAAGGTGGTTAGAGGAGCCTTAATGTGTTTAATGTATTCATGTCCAATTGTCTGCAGTTATTATAAAGAAGCACTCACCTAAATTCTAAACATCTACAAATATTATTAGGGTTCAGAATATATTACAAATCATTTCTGAATATCCACATCTAACCTGCCTCTGCAGATGGTACTGTGTCTATGTCACAGCTCCATCTGGAAGGCTTCCACAGAAAGTGTTTGCAAAGAGCAGGTATTGGTTGGTGATTGAGCAGACACTTTGTCTGGAGCAGAACAGGATGGATTTTTGTGAGTTTGTGGTAAATCAACCTGTGCAACATCCATATTTCAAGGATAACTTCAAACTGAATTTAATGATATACTTTACAAGACCTTCACACTTGGTCTGTTAAAATAACTCAGGAGTGTAAAATGATGTTGTTAATTAATGAAGCTAGTGTCAACGTGACTCTAGAGGTCTGAATTATATTTTATAAAAAGAGAATTGTTTTATCAAGTCCTGATCCTTTTCAGTCACATAAACACCACTCAAGTAACTAAACTGTCCTGTTTGTTCTTTCTCTGAATCACAGCCTGTGATGCTCTTGACATCTCTGATTGAACAGTGTGCATTAAACTGATATTTATTTATTAATAACGTTGAGTGTGTCAGAGGCTTTACATTTACATCGGAAGTTTTTAAAGCACAAGAATGATGTATTTGTCTTTTGTTTGCATTGACTCTTTTCCCTCGGTTCATGTCCTATTATTAGTGACATGGTCCTGTGGGTGAGGCTCACTTTATACACCAAATACTGTATTCTGTGTTTGCAGTCCAAACAGTGTGTTCTCTCTCAAGAACAGCTAACAACATGCTGCTCACAGGCCTCTGTTCCCTGCTGGTCAAATCAGGGACTGCAGCTAACATGCTTGTTCTGTAATATTACCTTATAGTCTATTAGGATCCTCTCAGTGTTGCAAATACAGCACAAAAGTCTTATTTCAAACATCATTCCACTAGACAACATTTGCTTTGAGGTAAATATCCAGGATCTCGGAGTATTTGTACCATTATTATCGGTCTTTATTTAGCGGCGCTCCGGGGATATGATAAGTTACCTTCAACCTGGAACATGGTGGAGAAATGGCAGTGCCAAGTGTGTTTGCAGGTGCCTCCAGCGTGTTCGACTACAGCTGTGACAAACTGATGGTCACTTCTGTCAGAACAACCTTTCAGCCCCCACCTCACACTCCAATCCCTTTCTATCTCCAGCTTTGCTTGTGTCCTTGGGATTAATGTGTCCTCTCCACATGCTGCCCTTAAGACGTCAGAAGCTTCTACCGCTTCCCTCGCAATGCCCCCAAAAAGACCAGACTAGAAAAGTGGACCTGTTTGTGAAGGCGCTCAAACAACATGCATGAAGTAGTTTATTTTTCTAAGTTTGGTCTGAAGCAGAAGAAGGTGTAGATGCATGGGTGGGTTGATGTCTTGGCAGTCGTGTTGTTGAGAAAACAAGACTGGAGGGAGAGTTAGAGATTTGAGAAGGTGATTCAATTCTATATGTGCCCAAAGCTGAAATCTCAGGCTAACTTCTGTCTTAAGCCTGTTGACGTAAAGCTTTTATTACTCAGCAGTGAAATGTCAAAAGTGTCCCACAGAGAAACTAGACCATTCTGTGTCTGGTCTTCCATTAAAAAGAGCCCACACTTTTTCTGCAGCACTAACACAGGTTTTTTTGAGACTGAAGTGTGTCCACACTCAGACTTCACTAATGTTTCTGTCCAACACAAGTCTTCACTCTGTCTCTGAGTTTGAATCATTATTACAGCAGCTAATTGAACAGATTAAACTGTAAATATCTGTTAAACACGAGCTGTGGACTCTGTCTGGACACAAGGCTTAGACTCATCTTTTTGATAAAAGTCTGATATGATTGTTTATTATGTGGTCCCAGGACGTCCCACCTGCTGAGCAGACCTATTATACAACCTGTTTTCTCACTTTCCACTTTAACTTTAGTTGGAAGCCTTACTCTTGGCCTCGACCAGATCTGGAGCCATTTTCTTCTAAAACTTTAATCTCAGTGCTTTCATATTTCAGCTCTGGGTAGAAGACAGAGAAACTGTTGGACTTAATCCCGGGCCTGACTCATACACTTTTATCTGATTCTTTCTGTATTTTTATAGATATGACTCTGGTCTTAATATACCTTTTCTTTTTACATCCGGCCCAGTCCTACAGCTGCAGCACTGCACTCTCTCAGACCCAGCACCTGTCTTTCCCCCAATGAACTTTTTACTACAACATCTCCTCCTCTTCCTTTCCTCACCAAAGTCCCATCAAGAAAAACTCAGAGAGCAGCACTTTTAAAAAAGACAACCACATTTGTTCAGCTCGGAGAAGTAAGAGGATTTCAAATGTGCGTCTAAACTCTCGTAGCCTTGTCCCAAAGTGGATGGGTTTAAAATGATGCTCAAACAAAGGAACACATAAAGACAGTCTCTGAACCTTGTCTTACTCCTGCTGTCCCTCACTCCTTCCTCTCAAGTGTAAATGATTCACTCTAGTGTAAAAACCCAAATGGAAAAACTGCTGGAGTTGTCCTGTATGTCAATCAAAAATATGTGCCTGCTTTAACAAAAATCAAAACAGACACAGAGTCAGTGCAACTGGTCCTGGATTTTACACATCAACATTCAACTAGCCTCATGGTAACATCTAATGGTCCAAACAATAAGATAAATACTTCCCTGTCTCAGATCTCCAGTCCAATAAAAGCAGCAAAGACAAAAGAGCTTGTGTTTCTGGACCATTTGAATCCAAGTCTCTCAAAGCTCTCGCCTCAAAGCTTGGTCTTAGTCACTTAATGAAGGAGCTTCAAGAAGTGGAAAAACACGCAGCTCAATCATTAGGCCCGAGCCGGTGATAGCCGGGAGGGCCTATTGTTTTTGCTCGGATTATTTTTTTTATTTTTTAGGCCCGAGCCGGTGACAGCCGGGAGGGCCTATTGTTTTTGCTCGGATTATTAGGCCCGAGCCGGTGATAGCCAATGCCTTTTCTTGTTGTTTTTGCTCAATTTATATTTTTATTTAATTTTTATTTTTCTGCAATTTTTTCTGCAAAATTGTCCTTAATTTTGACCCAGTAAATGTGCGCAAAAAGTTAATTTTATTGGCCACTAAACTTAAGCCTGGCAAAATATTGATGTATCTTAAATATTTGAAAAATAATAAAAGAAATGACTCAGTGGCGATCCTGGGAAATGAAAATACATTCGGCCTATGGAAAGTGAAAGTAATTTTTTCCAACGTAGAAAAATGAAACTTGGTACATCCATAGGACACCTCAGGCCAAACAGAAAAGTCTATGACAGCCACAGCCTAAACTCAACAGGAAGTCCACCATGTGGGGTGAAAGGCGCGACCAACTAAATCGCACCCCTCGGGTCAAAAGATTAAACCCAATGTGTTTTCATCTAAATGGCCCCAAATTTGGTGAGTATCATCTAGACACATGTGCCAACCAAACTTGTCATTTTGTTTTTGATATCTTATCGGGTGTGGGTGTGGCAAACCTGTAACGAGGCAGCCGTTTTTGTGAAAATAAAATATACCTTAACTCTCAAATGCCTTCTCGGATCAAGTTGGACCCAAAAAGGCGTTTGTGCACATTCACGACCTGAACACAAAGATATGTAAATAAAAGGGTTTGCTTTAGAAATGGCCCTCTAGCGCCACCTACAAACTTATAATGGGACCCAAGAATTTAGTTTGTAATAGAGACATAAAATTTGGTACACACATCACTTATGTTATGACGAACATAAAAGCCAATGACAACCACCCCCTATTTATAAATTTGTTGCCATAGCAACGGCGCAAATATGTGGAAAAAGTCAATGGGAAGGGAAAATTTTAGTTTGTCCTAGGCAAATGAAACTTGGTACACACATCCAGCATGGGCTTATGAACATAAAAGCCAATGGGGACCACACCCTATCACACACGAGAAGGCGGCCATTTTGAATTGAAAATGTGAACCGGGTTAGAATACACCTCACTTTTAAAAATTGACAGAAAATAGCTGCTTCATTCAAGAAACACCAAACTTAGGCAAAAGAGCTAAACACTTGTGTGCAAAATAGACAATGCCTTTTCTTGTTGTTTTTGCTCAATTTATATTTTTATTTAATTTTTATTTTTCTGCAAATTTTTCTGCAAAATTGTCCTTAATTTTGACCCAGTAAATGTGCAAAAGTTAATTTTATTGGCCACTAAACTTAAGCCTGGCGAAATATTGATGTATCTTAAGTATTTGAAAAAATAATAAAAAGAAATGACTCAGTGGCGACCCCTGGAAAATGAAAATACATTCGGCCTATGGAAAGTGAAAGTAATTTTTTCCAACGTAGAAAAATGAAACTTGGTAGATCCATAGGACACCTCAGGCCAAACAGAAAAGTATATGACAGCCACAGCCTAAACTGAACAGGAAGTCCGCCATGTGGAGTGAAAGGCGCGACCAACTAAATCGCACCCCTCGGGTCAAAAGATTAAACCCAATGTGTTTTCATCTAAATGGCCCCAATTTTGGTGAGTATCATCTAGACACATGTGCCAACAAAAGTTGTCATTTTGTTTTTGATATCTTATCGGATGTGGGTGTGGCAAACCTGTAACGAGGCAGCCGTTTTTGTGAAAATAAAATATACCTTAACTCTCAAATGCCTTCTCGGATCAAGTTGGACCCAAAAAGGCGTTTGTGCACATTCATGACCTGAACACAAAGATATGTAAATAAAAGGGTTTGCTTTAGAAATGGCCCTCTAGCGCCCCCTACAAACTTATAATGGGACCCAAGAATTTAGTATGTCATAGAGACATAAAATTTGGCACACACATCACTTATGTCATGACAAACATAAAAGCTAATGACAACCACCCCCTATCTATAAATGTGTTGCCATAGCAACGGCGCAAATATGTGGAAAAAGTCAATGGGAAGGGAAAATTTTAGTTTGTCCTAGGCAAATGAAACTTGGTACACACACCCAGCATGGGCTTATGAACATAAAATCCAATGGGGACCACACCCTATCACACACGAGAAGGCAGCCATTTTGAATTGAAAATGTGAACCTCGTTAGAATACACCTCACTTTTAAAAATTGACCGAAAATAGCTGCTTCATTCCACAAACACCAAACTTAGGCAAAATGAGCTAAACACTTGTGTGGTAAATAGACAATGCATTTTCTTGTTGTTTTTGCTCAATTTATATTTTTATTTAATTTTTATTTTTCTGCAAATTTTTCTGCAAAATTATCCTTAATTTTGACCCAGTAAATGTGCAAAAGTAAATTTTATTGGCCACTAAACTTAAGCCTGGCGAAATATTGATGTATCTTAAGTATTTGAAAAAATAATAAAAAGAAATGACTCAGTGGCGACCCCTGGGAAATGAAAATACATTTGGCCTATGGAAAGTGAAAGTAATTTTTTCCAACGTAGAAAAATGAAACTTGGTACATCCATAGGACACCTCAGGGCAAACAGAAAAGTCTATGACAGCCACAGCCTAAACACAACAGGAAGTCCGCCAGGTGGGGTGAAAGGCGCGACCAACTAAATCGCACCCCTCGGGTCAAAAGATTAAACCCAATGTGTTTTCATCTAAATGGCCCCAAATTTGGTGAGTATCATCTAGACACGTGTGCCAACCAAAGTTGTCAGTTTGTTTTTGATATCTTATCGGGTGTGGGTGTGGCAAGCCTGTAACGAGGCAGCCATTTTTGTGTTAATAAATTATCCGTTAACTCTCAAACGCCTTCTCGGATCAAGTTTGACCCAAAAAGGCGTTTGTGCACATTCATGACCTGAACACAAAGATATGTAAATAAAAGGTTTTGCTTTTGAAATGGCCCTCTAGCGCCCCCTACAAACTTATAATGGGACCCAAGAATTTAGTTTGTCATAGAGACATAAAATTTGGTACACACATCACTTATGTCATGACGAACATAAAAGCCAATGACAACCACCCCTATCTATAAAAGTGTTGCCATAACAGCAGCGCAAATGTGTGGAAAAAGTCAATGGGAAGGGAAATTTTTAAATTGTCCTAGGCAAATGAAACTTGGTACACACATCCAGCATGGGCTTATGAACATAAAAGTCAATGGGGACAACACCCTATCACACAAGAGAAGGCGGCCATTTTGAATTAAAAATGTGAACCGCCTTAGTATACACCTCACTTCTACAAATTGACAGAAAATAGCTGCTTCATTCCACAAACACCAAACTTAGGCAAAATGAGCTAAACACTTGTGTGGTAAATAGACAATGCCTTTTTTTGTTGTTTTTGCTCAATTTATATTTTTATTTAATTTTAATTTTTCTGCAAATTTTTCTGCAAAATTATCCTTAATTTTGACCCAGTAAATTTAAAAAAGTTAATTTTATTGGTCACTAAACTCAAGCCTGGCAAAAATTTTTATGTATTTTAAGTATTTGAAAAAATAATTAAAAGAAATGACTCAGTGGCGACCCCTGGGAAATGAAAATCTATTCGGCCTATAGAAAGTGAAAGTAATTTTTTCCAACGTAGGAAAATGAAACTTGGTACATCCATAGGACACCTCAGGCCAAACAGAAAAGTCTATGACAGCAACAGCCTAAACTGAACAGGAAGTCCGCCATGTGGGGTGGAACGCGCAACCACCTAAATCGCACCCCTCGGGTCAAAAGATTAAACCCAATGTGTTTTCTTCTAAATGGCCCCAAATTTGTTGAGTATTATCTAGACACGAGTGCCAATAAAAGTTATTAGTTTGTTTTTTGATACATTTTTGGTTGTGGTCGTAATGAGCCTGTAAAGAGGCAGCCATTTCTTTGGGAAATAAATGCCATTTACCAAACGCCAGGATGCTTCCTTTGGAGGACGCTCCTCCAGAGCCAAGACTAGAGTTTTGGAAAACGCCTCAGAATCTTTTGAAACTGGTAAACTTGTTATTTTAGACAACTAATATTTACATTTTTACTTTTTAACATTGCAAATCTCCAGCCAGTACTTTGTTTTTCTCGCCTCAGCCCAAGCATAAACTCTTATTTTCAAAAGTTCAGACAGATCCCAGGAAAACCAGGGAATGTGGAGACCTTTAACTCTAAATACAAGGTGGTGTAGCAGGCCCCAGCAGTAGCACAGGCCCGAGGTGATGAAGCAGGCTCCAGCCATAAGAAGATTCAAGCAGAGGTACAGGCCCGGTTATTTGACATTATTGTGAAGTTTACGCTTTAAAGCACGAAATGCAATCCTCCGAGTACATGTGTCCCCGCGGTCGCAAGGGAGGCGAGGGCCTTTATCGCGCTATGCTTTAATTATTATTATTTTTTTTTTTCTGCAAAATGATCCTTAATTTGACCCAGTGAACATGCACGAAAAGTCATTTTTATTGGGCCCAATGTTCAAGGTCGGCGAAAAATTTATGTATTTGAAGTCCCCGAAAAAAAAATATGAAAAATGACTCAGTGGCGACCCCTAGAAAAGTCAAAATACATTGGGTCTATGGAAAGTGAAAGTACATTTTTTCCAATGTAGAAATACAAAACTTGGTACATCCATAGAACACCTCAGGGCAAACAGAAAAGTCTATGACAGCCACAGCCTAAACTCAACAGGAAGTCCGCCATGTGGGGTGAAAGGCGCGGCCACCTAAATCGCACCCCTTACGCCAAAAGATTCAACTCATTGTGTTTTTGTCTAAATGGCCCCAAATTTGGTGAGTATCATCTTATTGTTTTTGCTCAATTTATATTTTTATTTATTTTTTATTTTTCTGCAAATTTTTCTGCAAAATTATCCTTAATTTTGACCCAGTAAATGTGCGTAAAAAGTAAATTTTATTGGCCACTAAACTTAAGCCTGGCGAAATATTGATGTATCTTAAGTATTTGAAAAAATAATAAAAGAAATGACTCAGTGGCGACCCTGAAAATGAAATTACATTCGGCCTATGGAAAGTGAAAGTAATTTTTTCCAACGTAGAAAAATGAAACTTGGTACATCCATAGGACACCTCAGGCCAAACAGAAAAGTCTATGACAGCCACAGCCTAAACTCAACAGGAAGTCCGCCAGGTGGGGTGGAACACGGACCACCTAAATTGCACCCCTCGGGTCAAAAGATTAAACCCAATGTGTTTTTTTCTAAAAGGCCCCAAATTTGTTGAGTATTATCTAGACACGAAAAGTGCCAACCAAAGTTGTCATTTTGTTTTTGATACATTTACGGCTGTGGTCGTAATGAGCCTGTGAAGAGGCAGCCATTACTTTGGGAAATAAATGCCATTTTACAAAATGCCAGGATCCTTCCTTTAGTGGACGCTCCTCCAGAGCCAAGACTAGAGCCTTGGAAAGCTCTTCAGAATCTTTTGGAACTTGTAAACTTGTTTTTTTAGACAAGTAATATTTACATTTTTACTTTTTAACAGGCGGGTGCAGCGATTTCTGAGCAAATCTCCAGTCAGTATTTTGTTTTTCTCGCCTTAGCCCAAACATAATCTATTATTTTTATAAGTTCAGACAGATCCCAGGAAAACCAGGGAATGTGGAGACCTTTAACTCTAAATACAAGGTGGTGTAGCAGGCCCCAGCAGTAGCACAGGCCCGAGATGATGAAGCAGGCTCCAGCCAGAAGAAGATTCAAGCAGCGGAACAGGCCCGGTTATTTGACATCATCGTGAAGTTTACGCTTTAAAGCACGAAATGCATTCCTCCGAATACATGTGTCCCCGCGGTCGCAAGGGTGGCGAGGGCCTTTATCGCCGCTTGCGGCTTTAATTTTTTTTATTTTTTAATTTATTTATTTATTTATTTATTTTTCTGCAAAATGATCCTCAATTTGACCCAGTGAACATGCGCGAAAAGTCATTTTTATTTGGCCCAAAGTTCAAGATCGGTGAAAAATTTATGTATTTGAAGTCGCCGAAAAAAAAATATGAAAAATGACTCAGTTGCGACCCCTAGAAAGGTCAAAATACATTGGGCCTATGGAAAGTGAAAGTACATTTTTTCCAATGTAGAAATACAAAACTTGGTAGATCCATAGAACACCTCAGGGCAAACAGAAAAGTCTAAGACAGCCACAGCGTAAACTCAACAGGAAGTCCGCCATGTGGGGTGAAATTCGCGGCCACCTAAATCGCACCCCTTACACCAAAAGATTCAACTCATTGTGTTTTTGTCTAAATGGCCCCAATTTTGGTGAGTATCATCTAGACACATGTGCCAACAAAAACTGTCATTTTGTTTTTGATATCTTATCGGGTGTGGGTGTGGCAAGCCTGTAACGAGGCGGCCATTTTTGTGGTAATAAATTATCCGTTAACTCTCAAACGCCTTCTCGGATCAAGTTGGACCCAAAAAGGCGTTTGTGCACAATCACGACCTGAACACAAAGATATGTAAATAAAAGGGTTAGCTTTAGAAATGGCCCTCTAGCGCCACCTACAAACTTATAATGGGACCCAAGAATTTAGTATGTCATAGAGACATAAAAATTGGCACACACATCACTTATGTCATGACGAACATAAAAGCTAATGACAACCACCCCTATTTATAAATGTGTTGCCATAGCAACGGCGCAAATATGTGGAAAAAGTCAATGGGAAGGGAAAATTTTAGTTTGTCCTAGGCAAATGAAACTTGGTACACACATCCAGCTTGGGCTTATGAACATAAAAGCCAATGGGGACCACACCCTATCACACATGAGAAGGCGGCCATTTTGAATTGAAAATGTGAACCGTCTTAGAATACACCTCACTTTTAAAAATTGACAGAAAATAGCTGCTTCATTCCACAAACACCAAACTTAGGCAAAGTGAGCTAAACACTTGTGTGCAAAATAGACAGCGCCTTTTTTGTTGTTTTTGCTCAATTTATATTTTTATTTAATTTTTATTTTTCTGCAAATTTTTCTTCAAAATTATCCTTAATTTTGACCCAGTAAATGTGTAAAAATTTAATTTTATTGGCCACTAAACTTAAGCCTGGCGAAATATTGATGTATCTTAAGTATTTGAAAAATAAAAGAAATGACTCAGTGGCGACCCTGGAAAATGAAAATACATTCGCCTATGGAAAGTGAAAGTAATTTTTTCCAACGTAGAAAAATGAAACTTGGTTTAACCATAGGACACCTCAGGGCAAACAGAAAAGTCTATGACAGCCACAGCCTAAACTCAACAGGAAGTCCGCCAGGTGGGGTGGAACACGGACCACCTAAATCGCACCTCGGGTCAAAAGATTGAACCCAATGTGTTTTTTTCTAAAAGGCCCCAAATTTGTTGAGTATTATCTAGACACGAGTGCCAACCAAAGTTGTCATTTTGTTTTTTGATACATTTGTGGCTGTGGTCGTAATGAGCCTGTGAAGAGGCAGCCATTTCTTTGGGAAATAAATGCCATTTACCAAATGCCAGGATGCTTCTTTTAGAGGACGCTCCTCCAGAGCCAAGACTAGAGCCTTGGAAAGCTCTTCAGAATCTTTTGGAACTTGTAAACTTGTTTTTTTAGACAAGTAATATTTACATTTTTACTTTTTAACAGGCGGGTGCAGCAATTTCTGAGCAAATCTCCAGTCAGTATTTTGTTTTTCTCGCCTTAGCCCAAACATAATCTATTATTTTTATAAGTTCAGACAGATCCCAGGAAAACCAGGGAATGTGGAGACCTTTAACTCTAAATTACAAGGTGGTGTAGCAGGCCCCAACAGTAGCACAGGCCCGAGATGATGAAGCAGGCTCCAGCCAGAAGAAGATTCAAGCAGAGGCACAGGCCCGGTTATTTGACATTATCGTGAAGTTTACGCTTTAAAGCACGAAATGCATTCCTCCGAATACATGTGTCCCCGCGGGCGCAAGGGAGGCGAGTGCCTTTATCGCCGCTTGCGGCTTATTTTCACAAATCACTGGAACAAGTCTGAATATTCTGAAGAAATAAACGCAGCATTCTCTGACCACTCTCTGTCGACACAATTAGAAAGAAATACACAACTGATTAAGGACATGCACGTCGTCCAAGTGTGAAAAAAAACTATTTCAAAAGCAGTTCCAGCAACTGTAAAGATGAAAGATCGTTAAAGAATCCAGAACAAACCTTATCAAACTTCCAAACAGAAATAGAAACAGTACGTAAAAAAAATCATCTCTGTCCAAAAAACATAAAGTCAGAACAGGTTAAATTCAGAAATACTACAACTTCTCAAGCAGAAAGATTTAACTCTGAAAATATACAGAACATCTAAAACCCAGGAAACAAAAGTAAAATGAATGTCAATTAGACATAAGTGTCTGTTGCATTGTGTAAAACTAAAATGGATTATTGTCTAAATCAAATACTCAAGAGGCTTCAAATCCTAAAATGCTGTTGCAAACATTTAAAAAGATAAAGGTCAAATATAAAAAGAACAACTCAAAGTAAATTCAGATGAACTTCACTGGAGAACTCATCACTGAATATTAAAAACATGACTTTTAATGATTATTTAGTGACATGTGTAAATGAAGTGCCTTCTAAGTGTCCAGCCTCAAAGCCTTTGGCAGAAACTCATCAGTCTCATCACATTTGACATTTACAGAAGTCTCACAGATGGACATGTGTCAGACCTTACGTTCCCTAAACAACTCATATTCTTACGACAAAAATGAGCTCAACATGAACTTTCTGAACCTTTTTTACATCGTCTGATTCATTTTTGTGTAAGGCTCTCTGTGTTTCCTTCAACCTGGAAAACTGCTCAAATCCTCCCAATATTTAAAGCTGATGACCCCCACCACATTTCGAACTCTAGACCAATCCTTCAGTCATTTCAAAAAGAATGAGAAACTTCTCTAAAATCAATGAATGGAATGTGTCAGAAATAACAAGCTGCTCACTAACTGTCCATGTGTCTTTTGTCCAAACCTGGTGTGTAATTACTCAATATGTTTAATGTGAGCACATGACTCTGTCGTCTTCCACTCTGATCCAAATCCAAATAGCATCAGTTCTAAAGTGTCACCTGATCTTCAAACTCTGGAGATTATCTTACAATCAGTGTAAAGAAGACAGAAGCATGTGCATTCACTCACACAGGAAGCATTTATCCAGGTAAAATACAGTCGTTCTGGACAATCCAAGACTTTCTATGACAGCAACCTATACATATGTTGGTGTGCTCTTGGATTCTCATCTCTTTACAGAGAGCACAGTCAGAACCTAACAAAGAAACTACAGCAAACATAATCACATCTAACCTGTCACTTTCAGGATCAGAAACATTTATACTGCTGTAATCCTATCAACATCTCATACTGTCTTTACATTTGGACACTCAGCTCCAGAAGAGACCTCCTGGTTGGCTTCATCATTGTACAGCATTGTCTCAGACAAATGCTCTCACTTTCCCAAAGAACAGAAAGTATCACACATTAATGTTTATTTTCAGATCAAAACAACTCTCTGTCTCCAGCTCTGAGTGTTGTCCTCTCGGCTGTGAACACTGGACATGACCCAATCACAAGATCATGCGCCTTGGCTTTTAAAAACTATTCTGGGCAAACGTCTTTTTTTCACAATTTTCATGAACAAACTTCATGAACAAAAATATAATCCATATTCTCATAAATCCCTGGCTCCGCCTTCTTCTGGACGACTCCACCTGAAACACTAACACATAATCATGACTAGAACCAAATAGGCCACAACTTCTAAACTGTTTGGTGACATTAATGATGGAGCCTTTTGGAAAATTTTTCTTAAATGAGACAAAAAAGGAACTCTCCAGTACTTCATTCATTTATCAAATCCCTTTAAACGTGTTTTAGACAAAATAGAAACACAGCTTGAGTTTAAAGTGACATTATTTTGGGCCTAAATATAATTGAGTTAATTTAAAGTGCAGTTGTGTTTGAAGTGATATTAAAAGGACTTGACTCATTAAATGTCTAACTTTAGGCTCTTCCTGCTGTTAAACAGTTAAACAGAGCTCCATCATGAATGATTTACCTCCTTAAGGTAAACTCAGAGTCAACTGAATTCACTCTGAACCTGTTTCTGAAACAGGAAACTCTAAGATGTTGAGGATTTGGTTCATTTCAGGGTCCTTCAGACTCAGCTGCATTAGTCATATGTATGTATTTAATATTCCTTCTTCCTTCTGCTGCAGGTCAAAGGTCACAGGAAATGAGCCGTACACAAGCACAGAACTTAGCCCCGCCCACTGCAGCTCCTCCCACCTGTGGAGTCAGAATGAAGCTCCTCCCACCTGGCCTGCAGCCAACACAGGTGTGTCTCTGAGTCACTCAGGAAGAAACACATAAACAAGTCTTTTCCTTCAGTAGCACACTTTTCTCTGGGACACTTTGGACACTTTGGATCCACTCAGGTTTGACCAGTTCGATTCTTTTCAACAGCACTCTGCTCTGGCTTTAGTCCTGGCTTTGGTTCTGACTTTAGACCTGTTTATGTCTGGCTTTAGTCTGGCTTTAGTCCACATTTAGTTCAGGTCTGAGTTAGTCCTGGGTTTCTTCCTGGTTCTAGGCCTTGTTCAAAACTGCTTTAGTCCTGCTTTAATCAGGTTTGAACTGGATTTAATCAACCGGTAGTTTGTGTTTAATAAGGTTTGGGTTCAGTTCAGGTTTAGTTCTGACTTTAGACCTGCTTTACTCTTGATTTAGACCAATGGTAGTTCAGATCTGATATATTCTTGGTTTATTTCCTGGTTGTAGGCCTTGTTGATATTGGCTTTAGCCTTATTTTAATCAGTTTTTTTTAATTGATGTAAACATTAGTTTAATAAGTTTTAATGCTGGTTAATCACATTTTATTTTCTGGTTTTATTTTTATTTAAAACTGCAGGGACTGGTCTGTGGCTGTAGGGGGCAGTGTAGGACAGAGGAAAGGATTAATAAGTGTCCTTTACAGTTTGTTCACTTTGTGTCATTTTGTAAAGCTCTGGACTGAACATGGATCAGAGTGAGCACAGAGAGGAAGGAGCCCCTCCCTCTAAAACCACTGACCCCAAAGCTCAGAGGTGAGATGAGGATCTCTAACGGTCCACCACTGTTCTCCAGGTCAGAGGTCAGCACTAAAACCACTGCACAATCTTTCTCCACAGACCTGCTCCTGGGCCCAGCCAAGTCTCCTTTAAAAGTGATCAGTCCATGGATAATTGGATTGACTTCAAAACAGAAGGTGATCCACAGTAAGTCATCGTCAGAACACTTTAGAAGAACAACTATAGAGGGGGGTCTCATTTCCATTAGAACTGATCTGAACACAGACCCTGCCCCAGGTATAAACACAATCTGATCTGTATTTGTCCAACATTAAATCATTTCTGATAATTGATGGGCTGTAATTGTTGTAAACAGTTTGTGGTCCAAGTTTAATAAGGAGACTAGTCGATATGAACCATTCACTTCCTTTGGTTTCACACAAACAACAAAGTCATTACAAACTGGAGCTCAACAAGTCTTTAGAAAATGTCCTCAGAATCAGACAAACACATTCAAATGTTCACTGTCAGAATAAAAAACTCTACATGGAATATAAATATGAATTATGCAGATGGTGCACTTATTTTCAGAGCGTGTCTAGAACTGGGCTTCATTTAAAGAAAGGCTGGACATGTCATAAACTGTCTTTTTTTAGGTTGACAGGTCAAGCTGTGTATGTCAGAGTTGAAAGAACAGTCTATATTTGTTCATTTGAGATGTTCTAATGTTTAATTTATCTTGTGAACTCATGGGACATGTATGTACAAGATACTAATAACATGTATTTTATGAATAACAACAGGTAATAATATACATTATTTTACACGAGTCACTCATGTGTGTCTTGTCTGAACATTGAACTAAATAAACTCATCTTAAATAGAATATAAATGTAGGAGACAGAGACTCAGACACTGACATATATTTATATAAACTCTCTCTGTTCACAGGGACTTGTTACACTTGTGTTTTACTGAAATAAATGAAGAACAATAGAGTGGTTTATAGAAATAAAACAGGACATAAGTTTACATGACGCAGCTCGTGGATGGATGAATAGATAATAAATTATAGGACAAAGACTAAACCTGACAGCGTTCAGTCGTTGACCTGAAGAGGTAACAGGTCAGGAGCAGGTGTGTAAAGGTGAGTGAGGCAGATTACTTTTTGAAAAACTAGTGAGTGTGTACAGACCTGTGTTAAGAGCAGCCCATTCTCAGAAAAAGGACATGAGGACTTAGGACACAGGCTACACACAATAATCTCCTCAGTCAGAGGCTGTGTGTTATTGTCTTTCATAAAAACAGTTTTTATGTCCTTCACACGGTTCAACAGTGTTCACTCGCTCCATCCTTTCATAAATCAGTCCCAATCACAAGAAAACGAGTTGCTGCTGTGATTCTTTAACTATAAGACTGGTGTGAGAATGACAGAACCAAAACAAAGTCTCATAAACCATGAATAAAACTTAAATGCTTTTAATTATTTGTATCTGGGGCCTTTTATTTTATGAACCAGGATCCAAACACCTGTGTCCTTCAGAAGTGACAGGTCTTTGGGAGAACCAGGAAATAGATGTAAGAGTCCATCACTGCAAGAGAAAGTTTTACTAAACCCTTTCTTGAATGAGACCTGACACTGAGAGTACACAAATCAGGGCTGAGAGTTATGTGACTGAAAAAAGAAACGGAGAAATAATCTTTGTTGTGTCCTCATCCACAGAGTGAAGCAGCAGGGGACAGAGGTCATCAGTGATCAACATCAGACACAGCTGGACTCCATATTTATGGTCTGTCATTCACTAAAGTTTGGAAATGTAAAAATGAATGAGAACTTGTTTTACACAGATCTGAACACTGACTGCATTTGTGTTGTTTATAATGTATCTGCTCAGCTTCTGGAGGAGAACATCTGCACTTTTGTCAAGAAGGAGCTGAAGAAGCTCCACAAGGTACTGAGCACAGATTACCCAGAATGCTTAGAGCATCTGAAGGATGAGGATGAAGAGCAGAGAAGCAGCAGTGAGGCTTTTCTGAAGATCACACTGAACTTCCTGAAGAGGATGAAGCAGAAGGAGCTGGCTGAGTGTCTGTGGAGCAGTAGGACCATTTAACACAATTAACAAGAGGTTCACAGTCATTTTATATTCTCTGAGACTCATGGCTTTATTTGTTGTCTTCATTCAGGAAGTTCTCCTGGAGATTTTCAGAGTAAACTGAAGTCTAACCTGCAGCAGAAGTTTCAGTGTGTGTTTGAGGGCATCACTAAAGCAGGAAACCCCACCCTTCTGAACCAGATCTACACTGAGCTCTACATCACAGAGGGAGGGGCTTCAGAGGTCAACCAGGAACATGAGGTCAGACAGATCGAAACAGCCTCCAGGAAACCAGGCAGACCAGAGACAGCCATCACATGTGAAGACATCTTTAAAGGCCCAGCTGACACAGATGGACCAATCAGAACAGTGCTGACAAAGGGAGTGGCTGGCATCGGGAAAACAGTGCTCACTCAGAAGTTCAGTCTGGACTGGGCTGAAGGCAAAGCCAACCAGGACATACAGCTGCTGTTCCCGTTCACTTTCAGAGCACTCAATGTGCTGAAAGAGAGACAGTTCAGTTTGGTGCAACTTGTTCAACACTTCTTTAGTGAAACCAAAAAAGCAGGACTCTGCATCTTTGAAAATTTCCAGGTGGTCTTCATCTTTGACGGTCTGGACGAGTGCAGACTTCCTCTGGACTTCACCAAAACCAAGGCCCTGACTAACGTCACAGAGTCCAGCTCAGTGGATGTGCTGCTGGTAAACCTCTTCAGGGGGACCCTGCTTCCCTCCGCTCGCCTCTGGATAACCACACGACCCGCGGCGGCCAATCAGATCCCAGCTGAGTGTGTCGCCATGGTGACAGAGGTCCGAGGGTTCACCGACCCACAGAAGGAGCAGTACTTCAGGAAGAGGTTCAGAGACGAGGCCGACACAATCATCTCCCACATCAGGACGTCCCGAAGCCTCTACATCATGTGCCACATACCAGTCTTCTGCTGGATCACTGCCACAGTCCTGGAGCAGGTGTTGAAAACCAGAGAGAGAGGAGAGCTGCCCAAGACCCTGACTCAGATGTACATCCACTTCCTGGTGGTTCAGGCCAAAGTCAAGAACATCAAGTATAAAGAAGGATCTGAGACTGACCCACACTGGACTCCAGAGACCAGGAAGATGGTGGAGTCTTTGGGAAAACTGGCCTTTGAGCAGCTTCAGAAAGGAAACCTGATCTTCTACGAGTCAGACCTGAGCGAGTGTGGCCTCGACACCACAGCAGCCTCAGTTTACTCTGGAGTGTTCACACAGGTCTTTAAGGAGGAGCCAGGTCTGTACCAGGACAAGGTCTACTGCTTTGTCCATCTGAGCATCCAGGAGTTTCTGGCTGCTCTTCACGTCCATCAGACCTTCATCAAAACTGGGTTTAACCTGCTCTCAGACAAATCCAAGAGGGCTGCACTGCTCAGAGTTAAACCTAAATTAAAACTTCTTCACCAAACAGCTGTGGACCAGGCCTTACAGAGTCCAAATGGACACCTGGATTTGTTCCTTCGCTGCCTCTTGGGTCTTTCTCTGCCGACCAATCAGGGTCTTCTACAGGGTCTGCTGACACAAACAGGAAGTAGCTCCAAGACCAATCAGAAAACAACTGAGTACATTAAGAAGAAGATAAGTGAGGATGTGTCTGCAGAGAGAAGCATTAACCTGTTCCACTGTCTGAATGAACTGAATGACCGTTCTCTGGTGGAGCAGATCCAACAGTACCTGAGTTCAGGATGTCTGTCTGAAGGTGGGCTGTCTCCTGCTCAGTGGTCAGCTCTGGCCTTCATCTTACTATCATCAGAAGAAGCTCTGGATGTGTTTGAGCTGAATAAATACTCTGCTTCAGAGGATGCTCTCCTGAGGCTGCTGCCAGTGGTCAAAGCCTCCAACAAAGCTCTGTGAGTGATGTCTATTTTATTGAAAAACATTCTAATAAAGCTCTATACTTCAAAATGTATTTTCTCGCCAGACTGAGCCGCTGTAACCTGTCAGAGAGAAGCTGTGAAGCTCTGTCCTCAGTCCTCAGCTCCCAGTCCTCTAGTCTGAGAGAACTGGATCTCAGTAACAACGACTTGAAGGACTCAGGGCTGAAGATGTTGTCTGTTGGACTGAAGAGTCCTCACTGTAAACTGGAACAACTCAGGTCTGATTGGATTTAAGCTTTTTCCACTCAAATAAATAATTTATTAATTTTTTACCGCTTAGTCACATTAGGGGTCACAGGTGAATGGAGCCTATCCCTGCAGTTTTTGGCCTTAGGCAGGTACACCCTGGACAAATGCCAGTTAGTTGCAGACAGTTAGAGACATACTGACAGACAACTAATGTTGTAGAGGTTGAAACTACAGGACCTGGTGGGGCTGGCTACATGACTTGTGAAGTTTAGTCGATCATCATTTACCACTCCCAGATTTCTGGCAGTGCTGGACGGTGTAATGGTTGATGAGCCTAGTTGAATGGAGAGGTTGTGGTGGGTCTTTGGGTTGGCCGGAATCACAAGCAGTTTTTCCAAGGTTCAGCTGCAGGTGATGGTCCTGCATCCAAAGTGAGATGTCTCTCAGGCCGAGACACGAGCAGAGACTGTCGGATCATCAGGTTGAAATGACAAGTGGAGTTGAGTGTCATCTGCAGCAGTGACAGGAAAAAACATGCTTCTGAATGACAGAACCAAGGGATGTCAGGTAAATTGAAAAGAGTTGCGGTCCAAGCACTGAGCCCTGAGGCACCCCTGTATTAAGATGTTGGGACTCAGAGACCTCATCTCTCCAGGATACTCTGAATGACCTATCCGAGAGGTAAGACTTGAACCATTGTAACGCCATTCCAGAGACACCCATCGCCCTGAGATAAGACAAGAGGATGTGATGGTTAAAGGTGTCAAAGGCAGGAGACAGATCCAGTAAGATGAGTACAGATGACTTGGATGTTCCCTTTGACAGTCTCAGGGCTTCGATGACTGAGAGCAGTGCAGTTTCGGTGGAATGTCCGCTCTTGAACCCAGACTGGTTCTGGTGCAGGAGGTTGTTTCGTGTGAGAAAGGAGGAGAGCTGGTTAAACACAACTCGCTCCAGAGCTTTGGCAGTAAAGAGAAGGAGGTTGAGGAGGGTTGAGAGTGGGTTTCTTTAGTAGTGGTGTGATGCGGGCCTCTTTGAAAACTGTGGGGAATGACCCAGTGGAGAGAGATGAGTTGATAATGTGGGTGAGAGCAGGCACGACAGATGGAGAGATGGCCTGAAGGAGATGTGTGGGAATGGGATCCAGCGGGCAGGTGGTAGGGTGGTTAGAACTAATGACCTTGGAAATGTCCGCTTCAGTTAGAGGAGAAAAAGAAGGGAGCAAACACGTATCAGGGGTGTGAAAGAGTTCAACAGGTGCTGGCGCAGAAAACTGACTGCTAATGGCAGTTGTTTTCTTTACAAAGAAAGACGCAAAATCATCAGCTGTTAACTCTGATGAAGGAGGGGGAGCAGGCGGACAAAGGAGGGCAGAGAAGGTTTTAAAGAGAGTGTGTGAGTCAGGTGAGTTGATTAACTTAGAATGGTAGTAGTCAGTTTTTGCAGAAGTGACATCAGCAGAAAAATTAGAGAGGAGAGACTGGTAGATAGAGAGGTCAGTGAGATCTTTTGACTTGCGCCATTTTCTCTCAGCTGACCGGAGGCTGGCACAAGGCTCGCATAGAACATCGGATAACCAGGGGGCAGACGAGGATGTACGGGCTGGTCTGAATATAAGAGGGCATAAGTTGTCCAAGCAGGATGTAAGTGTGGAGCACAGAGTGTCAGTGGCAGTGTTGGTGTTTAAAAGCGAGAGCTCCTCAAGAGGGGGGAGCGCAGAATAGACGGCAGAGGAAAAACAGGAGGGACTGAGTGAACGCAGGTTACGTCGGAAAGTGACCAGGGGTAAAGCAGTCGCCGTGTCTGGAAAAGTTAGGTTGAGAGTTACAAAGAAATTATTCGACGTTTGCAGTGGCGTAACCTGAGTGTGCTGCGTGGAGAAGGATCTTATGTAAGATCTAGTTGGTTACCAGACTTGTGAGTTGCTGATGTGGAGACCCGCTTGAGGTCAAATGATGCAGTCAGGTTATTGAAGTTAGCAGCCTGTGGCTTTTCAAGGTGGATGTTGAAGTCTCCTAATGCCATCAGAGGAGTACCATCCTCAGGGAAGGATGAAAGAAGCACGTCCAACTCCTCCAAGAAATGTCCAAGCTTACCTGGGGGTCGATAGATAACTACAAAATGACTTTTAACAGGGTGGGTGATGGTAACAGCATGGAACTCGAAGGAGCAGTTGTCACACAAGGGTGCTAGCTGTTTGAACTTCCAGTCAGTAGGGATAAGTAGTCCTGTCCCTCCACCCCTTCCTGTGAGGCGAGGACTGTGGGAGAAAGTGTGATTATGGGAGAGGGCAGCGAGAGTGGCAGAGTCCTCTGGTTTGATCCATGTTTCTGTAAGTGCTACAACTGAAAGACCAGAATGTTGAACAAAAGCGGTAATGAAATCAGCTTTGTTCACAGCAGACTGGCAGTTCCACGAGCCAATTGAGAAAGTAGAAGAGGCAGTTATGGATGGTGATATAACATGCAGATTGTTATGGTTGCATCTCCTTTTGCGTAAAACAGATGTAAATGTCCGTGTAGAAATGACAGAAGGAATTTGAAAACACATTGAAGAGGAGCAGAAAAGACAATAGTCAAGTAGAGAGTAAAGTATAGTAAATATAGTAAAAATAGTAAATTTCAAGTGCAAACAATTGGTACAAAATAAAGGGTAACACTTTATATTAACTGCACACTGTTAAGCCTTAACAGAGCATTAACAGATGATCTAATAACAATTTGTAAATAATTAATAAATGTTTTTTATTCATTTATAAAGGTTTACTAATCATTAATAAAGTGTTAATAGTCGTCATCTTTTATGCTGTAACAAAGCATAAGTAGAGACTGAAATACTCTATGCTTAATAAAAATTGAATCATCATTAATAAATCCTTAATAACACCTTATTAACAATGTATACATACTCAATAGCTAATATCTAATATGCCGTAACAAAGTGTTAGTAAGTAAGTAAATAATTTGAATTTTTAAATGTGGATTTTAACCAAACGCCAGTACAACTAATTCCATTTTTAATAAACTGTTAATATATGCTTAATAAAACCTTTGTAAAGTATAATGGGAATTTATAAAGCATCTACTAATCGTTAATAAAGTCCGTAGCGTGAGCTCATCTAAAGTGTTGGGCTAATTATGTTTTGTAAATCATTTATAAATGTAAATTAACTACATACACTATATATGGCACTATTATGTCAAAGATATAATGCAAATGAAACAAACAATAAGAGACTGGGTTAAAACAATTTTTTTTCTTATTGAAAACATGGGTTAAAACATTTTTTTTTCTTATTGAAAACAAGATTTGAAAAACTTTTTTTTTGCTAATAAAAAAAAACAAATCTTGTTGGTAGGGTCAAAACAAAAGTATAAAAATCATATGGTAGTAGACAGCTTTGATCAATCAAAGGAATCATTTTATCAGAACTGGTATTGATAATTAAGCCTATTCCTTAGAATCAAAATAAAGAGTTTGAATATTTACTATTGTGAGAATTCTAGTTTGAAAACTTAAATATGACCCTTTCATGTACAAAAAATAAAAACAAGCTAAACAGATCGTACATTTTGTTCAAGCAATCAATGAAAACTTATCTTTCTGAACATCACAATACATTTTTGGAGGTTTACTTACAGCTTAACATGGCTGAAACATGTTTTTTTCTTAAAATCCAATGATTTACCTATATTTTTTTGAAATGTCATAAATCAGTCTCCCTAATGCTCCATGTGGGTGTTTTTTTGCCAGCCATTCATTCCATTCTATTACGTAGAGGTGCTGTGAGCAAACTATCATCTCTATTTCCTCGAGTCTCCAGATTCTCTCCTTGTAAGACCTCCAGGCTCTCTCCAGGTGCTGGGTATGGGCACCTGTGTGGGGATCCACATACCACCTGCTGTGGTTAACCGTATGATGGTCAAACCCCAGAGCTGGTAGAATACGGTAAGGACGCCATTCATCGCTGAGGATTGATGACCCAATCCTCACATGAAGTTGAATAAAGGGAATGAGGTGCCTTCTTGATCTTTTTTCCACAAGGCGTAATATGGGCCTTGTTCGCCCATGATGTGTCACTCCCAACATGCCAAACACCCAGTTTTTCCTACTCCATCCACCGGCCATCCTTCCTCTTCCATACTGATGCAGAAAACAAAAAAGAACACAACTGTAAATATTTGTATGCTATTATGAGTATTTATATTTTAGTTATTTTACTTAATTCTCTGGTACATCTTAAAACTCAGTGATTTCTTGTTCAATAACAAACAAAAAAAACATATCAAACAAAATCTCACCTTTCTTTTGTGGCGAAAATGACTTTCGTCAATCACCACAAACTCCCTCCTTCCACCAATCTGTTGTCCGGTCCGTCTTCTCATCTTTCGAATTGCCCACTTACAAACCACCCTGATTTTCTTGGACATTTTACTTAGTGTCGCTGAGCTTGCCGCAATAGAATCATCAATCATATCCATTTGTCGTAGCCTCATACCCTGAGAAAATCTACAAAAAAGAAAACATGGTAAAATAAAAACAAAAGTGATTGACAATAACTTTATAGTTATGCTTACCTGTAAATAAATTGCATCCATCGTTTAAGTGGGACTTTGCTGTACCTGAACATGGATTTATGTCTGATGGAAATCTGTTTAATTCTTGGCGCATGTGCTGCTCCTCGACAAATCCTGATCAAAAGTTAATAAAATAGGTTAGAACAATGTTTTTCAAATTATGGGTACCCCCATGTGAAAACAAAACAAAAGTAAAAAAATGTTGACAGAATACCAAAGACATTTGAAACAAATGATTTCTAGGTGAGACTATTGATAAACATATAAATTGACAATATCATATTATGTATTCAATATTCAATTTAATGACTGATAATAAACACCAAAAAAATGCTAAATAATGTATAAAGCCAAATATGGGTAATTAACCATAGTTATTTTCTCTTACCATATCTGAGCTATTGTATTGTTTTGAAAATATGGGGAATTAACAGTGCAAATAATCTGGTTACAGAGAAAGGCCATTACAAAACTTCTTAATCACATGTTTTTTTTGGAAACAGCACTGTAGAGCATTATTTATTTTATGTTTTCATGTTTGAAATAAATTGAATCATAAAAAAGATAAAATAATATAAAACATAATAATGTGTATTAATAATATGTAAGTATGTATGTATGTATGTATTGAATGTGAATTTCGCTAATCTGAAACATGTAAGCATGATTTATTTCAACTTTCAAATGAAAATAAGCTTGCTTTTGTGTAACTAACTAGTACTCTTTTAATTTTAACTGTATCTAAGACAGTGTTTCTCTGGACAGCTCGCCCACGCCACTCTTGAATGTTTGATTTATGAGGCCACGCACTGCCCGTGTCCATCTGTGCCCCTGCGTAAAAGTCATCTCCAAGCAGTTGCACATAAACACATCCTTAACATACAGTGACAATTTTGACACTTTGCCAAACTGAATAATAATGTCAGCTACAACAAAAATACTCACGTACTAAAAACAACACATATCTTACCAAGCATATTGATCGCTATTGTTCGTCCTCTTCCTCATTTCCATTTTCTGGCGACACATAGGGCATTTTACTTTTCTCCTTAGAAGTCTCATTTTTTGAAGCAGCTTTATAAGTTTCAGTGCCTTTCTTTTGGACATCTCTTCATTAATAAGTTTTTTCATTCTTCTAAGTTGCTCCATGACTGTGATGATAAAACTGACGGAGGGTTATTGAGCTGAGCACACGTCACTGACCACGTAAATAAAGCAGACGCCGAAAAAGTAAAACATGAGAAAGGAGTACCGCTTTTCTTACTTCGGAAAAATAGCCAATAGCACACATCAACCTGTTGGTGGGACCTTTGATAGCGCCCAAGCGCCAAGTGCAGGACTGCAGCAGCATAGTGGATGCGTTCATGATGGCGACCACAGCGGGAAGAAATACGCGATACAAAAAGGGCACCGGGAATGGCAGTATGGGTGAGTAGCCTATATATATTTTTTAAACCGTACTATGTAAAAGTGGGCCACTTTTTTTATATATTAGAAAATAGTAGACGTGGCATTTGATATGTACTACAGAAACATTTAACGTTAGCAACTTGCTAACCAGTACGTTTTTCAGGACTCCGGTTTCTTGATTATTAATCCAGAGGGTGTCAACCAGTTCAAATCCTTGTTGTAATTCAATGTTCTGTGTTAACCTTAAGTGTTTTATTTTACATATTAGTGTGAAAACGTGGCATTTAAGCTACTATGCTAAAATGTCACGTGAACGCCTAGGCTATTGTTTCTAAACAATAGCCTAGTGTTCACGTGTGTCTTTATGTCTAAAGACATACTGCCTTCAAGAGAAAAAGAGTTATTTGTTGTTATCTACACTACAACTCCTTTTCACTCCTAAGTCTTAACAGTGTACTTCCAATTTGTAATTGCCCTTCAAATAGGTTTTTCATGTTGAAAATTATGTATTTTTTAATGTATCTTAAAAGCACTTTTGGAAATCTAAGAAAGTTAAATTACTATTCAAAATTAAAATAAAATTGCTTACTAGAAGACCTATAAAATTGAGTTTTTTTCCTCTAAATTTAAATCTATAAATCTGTTATCTTAAAGCAATAGCTGTAGGCTGATTAAAATACATTACAATGTGATTAGTCTCAGACTGGTTGTGGTGGGCCTGCAGAGGGTTAATACTGTATCTATTCTTTTTGTTAATTTCTTACAGGTGATACAATTGCTCCAACTGCCATACAGGCTGAGAAAAAAATGTCTCAGGAGCTTGAAAAGGCCAAAATTAGGATGGAGGCACAGGCGGACAAAATTAAGGCGCTTTCAGAAGAAAGGGACTTCCTTAAGGAACAGCTGGCCGCTTGTAAGTACACCAAAATAAAATAATGTAATGACATATTTATGTATGTAAAGCGTCTTTGCGTCTCCTTAAAAGCGCTATATAAATCTGATGTATTATTATATTTCCTGGCCATGTCCAACCACAATAATAAACTTCACAAAAATGTAAAACTAGGGACAAATATGCAGAGATGATTGGTAAAATATTTAGTTAAAAGTGTAGGCTAACCTGTCATATGGACTTACAGCATTTGGTTGTTCCAAACAAAAAGTCAGTCACAGCTGTAGATTTAAGGCTGATATCGGCCATGCTAAAAGTGCACATATTTTTCTATTATACTATTTAGAAAGTAGTGCAGTGTCAGTTATAACAATTTAACTACCATGTGTGAATTCATGTTTGTTTTTGTGTATGTTTAAATAGCTTTAAGAAGACATTCTCCAATGACCCCAAGCCCTATAAAACGGATTCCCTAGAGGATTCAGTCAAGGTGAAAAAGGGATCCTCATTTTCATCTTCCTCTAATCAGTCAACTGATGGCTTCAGCTCCTCCAGCTCTGAGTCATCAGAGCAGGAAGATAAACAAAGAAAAAATAGGAAGAAGAAAGGAAAGGAGAAAAAGAACAAGTCAAAAGAAAGAGATTCAGCAGCAATACATAGAGGTGAGAATGAATGAAAATTAAAATGAGAAGGAAAATCTGACCATTTTTGTTCTGAACTGCAATTTTAAACTTGTTTCAAAGAAAAACTTGTAGATAAGCTTGTGACGGTACCATTATCACCTCTATCTCACTTGGTTCATTGTATGTGTAACTATTATATATGTTCTTTGCATTGCAGCCCAGCACCCAACTCAAGTTGTGGCTCGCTATAAGAAGATTCTGCGGGTTTTGAAGAGAGGAACAACCATGTCTGCAGCATTTAAACAATGCCATGTTGACCGCAACACTATTGTGGCTACAGCTCCAGTAGCGGAGTTATACATTGCTGCCCCAATAAAATATAGCGAACTGGAAAAAAATGCCCCTGGTAAACTACTGCAATTTGCAGCTGAATGTTCTCGTGCAATTAATGAAGATCAGGAAATAAAGGCTCAGGTTAGGTCCTTGAAGTCTTCTGGGCAGTTGCTGCCATTAAAAACAAGAGCAGAAAAAATTTAATATTTTACTTGTTCAACCCTGTTGTTTGTAGTTAGAAAAGGGTTCACTGTTTAGCACAATGTTTAACAGTTGTATTTATGATGCCATGAAACCTGTAATTAGGATTTTTTTTTTATTCTAATTATCTTAGTTCTGATAATTAAAATACAATGTCTAACAATGACATAAAAACCCAGTAAACCAAGCAAAGGTCAAATATTTATGTGATTAGGAGCTGTCTACTACCATCTGGTTTTTATACTTTTTTTGACCCTACCAACAAGATTTGTTTTTTTATTAGCAAAAAAGTTTTTCAAATCTTGTTTTCAATAAGAAAAAAAAATGTTTTAACCCATGTTTTCAATAAGAAAAAAAATTGTTTTAACCCAGTCTCTTATTGTTTGTTTTAATTTGCATTATATCTTTGACATAATAGTGCCATATATAGTGTATGTAGTTAATTTACATTTATAAATGATTTACAAAACATAATTAGCCCAACACTTTAGATGAGCTCACGCTACGGACTTTATTAACGATTAGTAGATGCTTTATAAATTCCCATTATACTTTACAAAGGTTTTATTAAGCATATATTAACAGTTTATTAAAAATGGAATTAGTTGTACTGGCGTTTGGTTAAAATCCACATTTAAAAATTCAAATTATTTACTTACTTACTAACACTTTGTTACGGCATATTAGATATTAGCTATTGAGTATGTATACATTGTTAATAAGGTGTTATTAAGGATTTATTAATGATGATTCAATTTTTATTAAGCATAGAGTATTTCAGTCTCTACTTATGCTTTGTTACAGCATAAAAGATGACGACTATTAACACTTTATTAATGATTAGTAAACCTTTATAAATGAATAAAAAACATTTATTAATTATTTACAAATTGTTATTAGATCATCTGTTAATGCTCTGTTAAGGCTTAACAGTGTGCAGTTAATATAAAGTGTTACCAAATAAAGTGCAATACTCAAGTGCCCTGCTCGGTGGAGTCGAGTGCAGGTAGAGTCGATGGTCTTTACTCTCTTAGGTCTTCACGCGATGACAGCTGCCGCGGTGGTTTACACTTATATACCCGTCTGATTCAAGAATTGAATTCAGCAGGTCACGCCTCCAAAAGACTGTAAACAACTCAAACAAAACCAGGCGGCGAGCAGGTGAGAGTGAACGCCGGTGCACCACGTGACAGAGTCGTAGTAATGCACAGAGCGGTTTCTCAGCAATAACACGGCACTAAGCTCAAAATGACAAGAATCATGTTAAATGTTACTGCTGATGCTCTATTAGATTTGTAGTTTGTGATATGGTTAATGTGATAAAAAATAATAATAATAATAATAATAATAATAATAATTATGTAAACTTGTATTATTTACACTTTTACACACTAGAAGACTGTGCAGTCTCTTGATTTATGAGACAAACACTGGTCCCAAAACATTTAATGTTGTCAAAATACCTCTTTCATCAGTTTGGGACAAAAAAGAGCCTTTCAACAAAGCTGCTTTAAAACAGGTTGGAATATTTTAAAAACAAAACTGCAGTCTTTTTTTCAGTTTTTATTGGTCATAAAATAAAAAAAGAACAGAACACTTTTATTAAATATAAAACATTGACTAGAAAGGTTTTATGCTGAAGTTAAGACTTTAAATAAAAGTACTATACATCAAAACAAAACAGTAAAACAATTATATGTTTCATTCACTAAACAGAAAAGAAAAAAACAAAACGGATATTGTGTCAATCAATTAATTTAATCTATTATTTACATTCTTTACTACATCCACAGTTCAAATTTACATCCCAGAATACTGATCAAAACCCCTCTTTTTATATTTTTCTTAATAGTTGGAAAAAGTTGGCACACTCTTCATATTACTGTCCACTCCAGTCCATAGTATCTCAGTATTTCTGGTAACACACCATTTCTTTATTGTAGCACCAACACACTGTACCTTTAAATTATGTTCATTCATTTTCAACTGCTTTGTCCCGTTAGGGGTCGCGGGTGACTGGAGCCTATCCCAGCAGCTTTGGGCCTGAGGCGGGGTACACCCTGGACAGTGGCCAGTTAGTCTCAGGGCTGACATATAGAGACAGACAACCATTCCCTCTTACATGCATTCAATAGGGACAATTTAGAGTTGCCAATTAACCTACACATGCATGTCTTTGAACGGTGGGAGGAAGTACCCAGCGAGAACCCATGTTAACACGTGGGGGACAGGCAGACTCTTTACAGAAAGACCGAGGTCAGCTGAGAATGTTTGATGTGCCTGAGTTTCAAACTCACCTCTTAAATGTATAATGTATTAATACATAAACATAAAATAAATAAAAAAATAACAAAATATAGCAACAATGTGTCACAAAGCAGTGTAAGTTTGTTCCTGTCTCCGCCTGGATAGTGAATACATTTTTTTTGTTTTAAATTTAAGTTATTCATGTAAACACAAACTACTGTTTATTATCTCTGATATTATTTACAAAATTTTCAATCAGTACAATTTGTCCGAGTGAAGTTTATCGTCCCAGCAGCTTAAAAATAAAAGAAACAAAAAATTAGATTTGTATAAAATAATTTTAAAGGTCATTCAAAAGTTAATTTTAAAGTTATTTAAATTAATTGTAAGTTATACACTGTAACTGCCAGATTTCTTTGTTTACATTTCCTGTCCCTTCTCCAGACTGAGCAGCTGTAACCTGTCGGAGAGAAGCTGTGAAGCTCTGTCCTCAGTCCTCAGCTCTCAGTCCTCTAGTCTGAGAGAACTGGACCTCAGTAACAACGACATGAAGGACTCAGGGCTGAAGTTGTTGTCTGTTGGACTGAAGAGTTCTCACTGTAAACTGGAACAACTCAGGTCAGGAGTCTAAAACATTACTTTAATGTTATTCATTGTAAGTTTTTTCAGAAAAGCATCCTAATGACAGGTGCTTAAAACATTAATAAAAATCTTTGCTCTGTCTTTTTTTTTTTTTGTTTTGTTTTTTTTGATTTACTAAACAAACTCAGGTTTAGGAGTTGAAAATATTTACTTTTTAACAGGAGCCTGATTTTAGACTCTTTTTAATGTACTGAATTAAATGTGCTGGAGTTTGACCTGTTAATGTAAAGACCTGTTACTGATGATCTGTATAATGTTGTGTGTTTGCAGACTCTCGGGTTGTCTGATCTCAGAGGAAGGCTGTGCTTCTATGGCCTCAGCTCTGAGGTCCAACCCCTCCCATCTGAGAGAGCTGGATCTGAGCTACAACCATCCAGGAGACACAGGAGTAAAGCTCCTGTCTGCTCTACAGGAGGACCCCCTCTGCAGACTGGACACTCTCAGGTATGGACCAAATGTTGATAAAAGAAATAGATATGAACAGCCGGGCTGTTGTGTTTTCATTAAAAACAAGAGATTCAAGGTGGTGCAGAGTTGGTTAGTCTCCATGTCACTCTTGTCACTGCCTTTAACATCTGGCAAGTACATACACTGTTTAAAATCAGTGCAAAGCATTGAGTACAGAAACCAATAGCCTAAACATGTAAAAATAAAAAACAACAGCTGAAAGGTTGCCTGGTTCAAACAAACAGCATCAGCAAGTACATCTGCTAATTATCTGTTTGGCATGGCTTCTCTTTCTTGTCCTCAGAATTCCAAGAAACAATTAAAACAACTTTGGATACTGTTGTTTAACTATCCACAATTCAATCCTTAATTTTGAAAACACTCACCGATTTGAATAGCAGTCCTGTTCTCCTAGTCCTGTTAGCAGGAGACATCCAACTTAACCAAAGCCAAAACACAGACTCTGTTACAAACATCAGCTGATTTTGTTACAAACATCCGCCAGCATCACCCTGTCCTGTAGATTCATCCTCTACAACATTAGGAAAATTAGATCTTTCCTATCAGAGCTTGTCCAAACTGGATTATTGCAATGCTCTACTAGCTGGACTTCCTGCTGCACAACAAAACCTCTGCAGCTGATCCAGAATGCAGCAGCAAGAGTGGTCTTTAAAGAACCGAAGAGAGCGCACGTAACTCTTCATTAGTTACACTGCCTCCGGTTGACGCACACATCAAGTTTAAAGTTAAAGTTAAAGCTATGCTCCTGGCCTACAAGACCACCACTGGCTCCACCCCCTCATATCTTCACTCACTAATACAGATTTACAGTATGTCCTACCAAAACAACATCTGGTGGTACCATTCCAAAAAGGAAAAAAATCACTCTCACGCACTTTCTCTGGATCTGTTCCACATTGGTGGAATGATCTATTGCTGCTACAAGATCAGCAGATTCTGTAGCCATCTTTAATAAAAACGCCTAAAAACACATCTCTTCCGTCAACACCTGACTGACAAACACTGAATTCTACTTCCTTTCTATTGATTCCTACTTATGAAAAAAAAAAAAAATTCTCTCCTATCCTTAGCTGTGTATACTGTGCTGGGCTTTAACAGACTAGTTTTCTTGTGTCTGTAGGAGCCATTGGCTACAAAAGATAAATATTTGGTCATAATAATTGGGCTAGGCTACACACTATAAAGTTGGGAACCTTTGTACAGGTGTGTGGCTAGACGGAAGCAGCACACTGTTTGTTGACCGCTTATATGTGACTACACTGGATGATGATGTACGGACTTTTATTGTTATTTACATGAATTAGCTTATACTTTTTTAATAACTTTAAATAATAATAAAGAAGAAGAAAATGTTGATCTGCCTCGGAAGACTTTGTACCCATTTATCAGTGAGTTAGTGCATCAGCTGATGCATTCCTTCTGGGCAACAAGGACAGCTCAAATTTAAATTGGCTGTAACAGTGTGTGGCGCGACCGAAAACAGGGGCTGATATATTTTAACTGTTATATATTTTAAAGAGTCTGTATAAAAATAGCCAACTACGCCACCCTAGGAATTTCACCTAGAGAATATTATGAAAACAAGGACACACAGATTCACTCACTGATAAAGGAGACAAGATTTCCGTATTTACAAACAATCAGATTTATTTAGGTTAAGTGGCAGAAAAAGACAATAAAATCCTGCTGAAGTAAAATAAATGTTATGTTTATTACAAGAGTAAAATACCAATTCTAGAAAAGGGTTAAAATAATCTTTAAACGAGCTACATAAATTCAAGGAGCTGACGCTTACCAGTGAGGGGAAGTGTGAAGGATGGGGAGGCTACATCCAGTGGGAGTGAGGGCACCCAACAACACACACACACAAAATGGGCAAACCAAGGAAAAATAAACAACTGGAGCACCACCACCAGGGGTCACCACTACCACCACAGGGGACCTCAGCAACTGAAACAGATAATAGAAACGTTAACAAGGAGGATAAAATCATTAACAAGTCACAGTACTTGTAAACACAGCTCACACCACTATCAATAAAAGTCATAGACAGTCCCTTATACAGGGCAGGAGGTTCAGTCCAAGTCCTCATGGAAACAGTTCATTTTGATGCCAAGGAACAAATAAGAGCATCAAGCAGTAACACAAAACAGTAACCAAACAGCAATAAAACAAGAACAAGAACAGCAACAGTCACGAACAGTGGACTATATACCAAACAAAACAAAACAGAACAAGACAAAACAGCAACGGCAAAACGAAAGAAACAAAAGAGAAAAAAAAAACAAACAGCAACGAGTCCACAAAACGGGAGAAGCAGTAGGCTAACTAAATAGCCAGAGCTGCAACCGAGTGTAGCGTTGTTTCACGAGCAATGGAATACATAACTATGCGCTGGTCATTTAACCTGTAACCTGGCGCTGCATCCGCCCAGAAGAACGCAGCCAGCGGGGGCCTACACAGCTGCAAAATAAAGACCGAATCAGGGTTGGCTTACAATATGCTGCCCAGGGTGAAACACAACAAGTACTTACATGCCCAATTTGAGCCGAACACTCTCCACAGCGCGATCCGAACAACGGAAACACACGAGGCCTACGTGGCTGTAAGGGAGTCATACTGGAGGTTAAAGCCACCAAAGAAACAGGACACCGAAATAAACGTAGCCGTGGCCGGCTCCTACCTGTTTGCCTGACACGGAAGCGCAACAAAGGGGAGTGGCGTGACAGAAGCAGAGAGCGCACTAGGGGTAAGGAAGCGCTTTTATTGAGAACCTGGCTAAGTGCCTCTTAAAACCACAGTACGACTGGTGCTGCCACAAGTGTCATTAATGCTTTTTGTTCCTTGTTTTGTTAAAATTACTTCCACTTTTTTCCTCACTTGTAAGTCACTTTTGGATAAAAGTGTCTGCTAAATGACTAAATGTAAATGTAAACATCCAAACCACCAGTGTAGAGCTGGTGGGGAGCTGAACAGCAGTGGTAGCTTACAGCGAGCTTATGGTGAGCTTACACCGGGCCACATCAGTAAGCTAGCAGAAGCTTATGAAATGTGATCTTAACCAACTAACCCTAACCCTTTTGCAAACATACAATTACAACAACTGTTGTTTCTTCAGAATCTGGATTCAAGGTCGGTCACTTTGTTTTTAATACTCTGTTGCTTAATGCTCTCAGTCAGTGTTTTCGGTCAATTCCAGTGTCATGTCCTCAACAAGACACACGAGTCTCCACTTTATCCATTTTTTCAGTCAGACCTCTCATTTCCTCAACAGTATCAGCCTCGACAACAGTGTTACTGGTTTGTTGACATTATAAAACTTTAGTTTTGGAGCACAGCTGACGAGCTGTTGGAGTTGTTCAAAACTCTTTTCTGGGGTTCCTCCGAGTGCCACTCCAAATCTCCTTCAAGCAGCTTCCTTAAAGGTGCACTGATGTCTGTTGATAGTTGATCTCAATTCTGAGATCAACTGGTAACAGAGCTAAACTTTATCTCTAGAGGGAAGGATTTAACCTAAAACCAAACCTGATGGACCAGGATGTTCTGGTCTCGAAGTCGTTGGCTCTGAAAGGACAATGTGACTCTTGGTGTGAGAGTCGTTAAGGCTCAGGAGAGTCGTTGTGTTTGTTGTTCTAAGGTGAGGCTCTTTTGTTTTAGGTTTAAGAACACTGTTGTAAATACTAAGCAACATGAATCTGAGGCCACCTCCTCTGTTCAACGAAGGCTTTTCCATTTTCACAAAAGGTTTTGAGCTTTACCCTTGGTCTTGCTGCCTTCCGAATAAATCTACTCTCTTCTTTATCCTATTTACCCATTTGGGGGCAGCAGTAGCCCAGTGGTAGAGCGGTTGTCCTTCAACCAGAAGGTAGGCGGTTCGATTCTCACTCTCCCCACAGTTCATACTGTCATTGTGTCCTTGGGCAAGACACTTAAACCACCTTGCCTCCAGTGACTGTAACACTGGTAATTACTGTAGAACAATGTAAGTTGCTTTGGATAAAAGCGTCGGCTAAATGAATAAATGTAAATGTATATATAATGTGTTTAGTTCTCCATTCAGATAAACGCCTAAATATTTTATATTTTCTGAATCCCAGTTTAATTAGTATTTTTGTCTAGTTGAGTTAGCTGGTCTATAATTTATACAAAAGACTTGGGTTTTCTAGCACCGCGGTTTCATTATTAAGAAAACTAACATTAATTTTCCATAATTTAGTTTTGTTTGGACTATAAAAGTGTCTGGTTAAGTATATAACATTGTGATCTGACACAGCTGCTATTCCAGTTTTACAGCCTCTTACCCGGCGTCAATCTATATCTATTCATCAGAAAGTACTCAATCCTAGAAAGTACCTTATGAGCAGCTGAATAATGTGTATAGTCTCTCTCTGATGGATGCCGATCTCTGCGGACATCATATGTAGTCAAGCATAAAGTCCAAAAATGTAGCCAGGCTGTTCGATCTGGTTCATATTAGGGTTTATTCAGATATCTGAGTTTAGCCATTCTTCTGAGGCTGACTGACCACGAGCAGTAAAAGTCACCTCATCATATACATCTGTTATACATCACTTGACATTTTAAAAGGCTGGGACACAGAAGTGGTCTTTGTTCACGTGACCTCTGACCCACCCCTATGGTCATAAGACCTGTTTCTACAAGATAAAGGAACAGAGAGGGAAGGGGTCCATTTACATTTACATTTAGTCATTTAGCTGACGGTTTTATCCAAAGAAACTGTTATAGGAATTTTCTATGTCCTTATATTTATCCAGAGAGACATGGAGACAGATTATATTTTAACAAGCAATGGCCAGGATTTAATCCTTGCAAGAATTAAAACCTGGCACAAGGAGAAGCAAAGCAGACACACAGTAACAAGGGTACAGCGGGAGGTTTGCTTAAAGATGTAAACATGACATGAGATTATATACAACACAGTGAAGTCCTTGGTGAGAGGCGTTCACAATGGTCCAGGTGCAAAAGTCCTGTGACAAGCACTGTCTCAGTCTAGTTATGTCTACTTCATGCTTGGATTAGCACGAAGGACATGACATGAATTTGACATGACCTGAAGAGAACTATAAGCCCCCAGTAACAATAATTCTTATAACATTCCCCCCTCTTTATGCTGATAACAATTAGCATAAACATTCTACTAGCTTGAGTGTGAGTTGTTTACTTTTGACAAAGTGAAAACCCAGCAGGGCATCTGACCTAGCCTAAGTCCACTCGACCAATTGATCTAACGCTGAGAAAAAACTCTTGTCACTCTTGTGTTGATGTCACACAGACATCAAGCATTAACTTTATGAAATCACTTCAACTAAATCTCAAAACACATTTCAAATAAAAATATGTTTACAATCAAATGGGACTCCACAGAGTCATGCACTGATTCTTCAAAATCAAATTTGTAAAAGTCCATAAATCAAAACACAGTGTCACTCTAAAATGAAGTAGAAAAATATGCCAGAGTTTAAGCTGGTTGCCCCATCGGACTCAAGATCTCCGGCCTGTCCCTGCCTGTCCATTACTGTCCCTGTAACGAAAAGAAAAACACATGGAGTGAGACATATGCACATTCATAATGATTAAAACCAATTCTCTTAAGCATAATAACTTCAATGAACCATACGGCCCTTAGGACTGTAGTATGATCCGTCCTGGAGCTGTTGTCCCGTTGGTGTTCATGCAAACGATAACCTCCCTCAGATATCAAAGTGTTCATCTGAGGTCAAAGCCTCGACCACAGTCGTTGGGCAGGTGCATGTCCAGGAATGTTGACCCAGCAATGGCCACATCCATCAATCTCACCAACAAGCTCCGGATACATGGAAATCAACACAAACAAAAGTTATAAGAGATGGAAGTGCCACACAAGTACATCTCAATACAGATTTAAAATCACAGTCCATTTTCCAAATATTTTGTAACTATTTTTAGAACCAGGTCAAACTCAAATACTCTATTCCAGAATCCTCTGCCAATCCTTCTGCAGAGTGTGAAGCTCTTTCTTAAAAGCTTTATTTATGCTGTTAACTAGAACTGTGTTACTTTGGATCTCTGGATTTTGAATCTGGCTCTAGGGACATGGAATGTCACCTCGCTGGCGGGTAAGGAGCCTGAGCTTGTGCGGGAGGTTGAGAGATACCGACTAGAGATAGTCGGGCTCACCTCCACACACAGCTTGGGCTCTGGAACCCAAATCCTCAAAAGAGGCTGGACTCTCCACTACTCTGGAGTTGCCTGCTGCGAGAGGTGGCGGGCCGGAGTGGGTTTGCTCATTGCCCCCCGGCTCAGCCACCATGTGTTGGAGATCACCCCGGTGAACGTGAGGGTCGCTTCCCTGCGCCTTCGGGTCGGGGATAGGTCTCTCACTGTTGTTTGTGCTTACGGGCCAAATGGAAGTGCAGAGTACCCGGCCTTCTTGGAGACTCTGGGATGGGGTGCTGGAAAGTGCTCCAACCGGGGACTCCATCGTTCTACTGGGGGACTTCAACGCTCACGTGGGCAGCGACAGTGACACCTGGAGGGGCGTGATTGGGAGGAACGGCCCCCCTGATCTGAACCCGAGTGGTGTTCTGTTATTGGACTTCTGTGCTAGCAACAGTTTGTCCATAACGAACACCATCTTCAAGCATAAGGGTGTCCATCAGTGCACGTGGCACCAGGACACTCTAGGTCGGAGGTCAAAGATCGACTTTGTAGTTGTTTCATCTGACCTCCGGCCGTATGTCTTGGACACTCGGGTGAAGAGAGGGGTGGAGCTGTCAACTGATCACTACCTGGTGGTGAGTTGGATCCGATGGTGGGGGAGAAGGCGGGACACACTTGGCAGACCTAAGCGTGCTGTAAGGGTCTGTTGGGAGCGTTTGGCGAGTCCCCTGTCAGAGAGATCTTCAACTCCCACCTCCGACAGAGCTTGACCAGATTCCAAGGAGACTGGAGACATTGAGTCAGAGTGGACCATGTTCTTCACCTCCATTGTCGACACAGCCACTCGAAGCTGTGGCCGCAAAGTCTCCGGTGCCCGTCGTGGCTGCAATCCCCAAACCCGGTGGTGGACACCGGAAGTAAGGGAGGCCGTCAAGCTGAAGAAGGAGACCTATCGAGCCTGGTTGGCTTGTGGGACTCCTGAGGCAGCTGATAGGTACCGGCAGGCCAAGCGAGCTGCAGCACGGGTGGCTATGGAGGCAAAAACTCGGGTCTGGGAGGAGTTCGGTGAAGCCATAGAAAAGGACTATCGGTCGGCCTTGAAGAAATTCTGGCAAAACGTCCGGCGCCTCAGGAGGGGGAAGCAGTGCCCTGCCAACACTGTTTACAGTGGAGGTGGGAATCTGCTGACCTTAATCAGATCCAGGAGGAACAATGCGGTTTTTGTCCCGATCTTGGAACACTGGACCAGCTCTATACCATCTCCAGGGTGCTGGAGGGTTTATGGGAGTTTGCCCAACCAGTCCACATGTGCTTTGTGGATCTGGAGAAGGCATTCGACTGTGTCCTCGTGGTGCCCTGTGGGGTGCTCTGGGAGTATGGGGTCTGGGGCCCTTTGCTAAGGGCTATCCGGTCCCTGTATGACCGGAGCAGGAGCTTGGTTCGCATTGCCGGCAGTAAGTCAGACCTGTTCCCGGTGAATGTTGGACTCCGGCAGGGCTGCCCTTTGTCACCGGTCGTGTTCATTATCTTTATGGACAGGATTTCTAGGCGCAGCCAGGGGCCGGAGGGAGTCTGGTTTGGGGACCACAGGATTTCATCTCTGCTTTTTGCAGATGATGTTGTCCTGTTGGCTCCATCAAGCCAGGACCTTCAGTGTTCACTGGGGCGGTTTGCAGCCGAGTGTGAAGCGGCTGGGATGAGGATCAGCACCTCCAAGTCTGAGACCATGGTTCTCAGTCGGAAAAGGGTGGCTTGTCCCCTTCAGGTTGGTGGAGAGCTCCTGCCTCAAGTGGAGGAGTTTTAAGTATCTCGGGGTCTTGTTCACAAGTGAGGGAAGGAAGGAGCGTGAGATCGACAGACGGATCGGTGCAGCTTCTGCAGTAATGCGGTCGCTGTACCGGTCTGTCGTGGTGAAGAAGGAGCTGAGCTGTAAGGCAAAGCTCTCGATTTACCAGTCGATCTACGTTCCTACTCTCACCTATGGTCATGAGTTTTGGTTTATGACCGAAAGAACAAGATCCCGGATACAGGCGCCCAAAATGAGCTTTCTCCACAGAGTGGCGGGGCGCTCCCTTAGAGATAGGGTGAGGAGCTCGGTCACTCGGGAGGAGCTCAAAGTAGAGCAGCTGCTCCTCCACATCGAGAGGAGCCAGCTGAGGTGGCTCGGGCATCTGTTTCGGATGCCTCCCGGACGCCTTCCTAGGGAGGTGTTCCGGGCATGTCCCACCGGGAGGAGACCTCGGGGAAGACCTAGGACATGCTGAAGGGACTATGTCTCTTGGCTGGCCTGGGAACGCCTCGGTAATCCCCGGAAGAGCTGGAGGAAGTGTCTGGGGAGAGGGAAGTCTGGGCTTCTCTGCTTAGACTGCTGCCCCCGCGATTCGGCCCCGGATAAGCGGTAGAAGATGGATGGATGGATGTATCCGTCTTTTTTATGTTTCCCAAATAGCATCACTGTTGTTTCTGTTATATTTAAAAGTTCAGTTTTCATTTTAGTTACCATTAGTTGTAGGTCTTTACCTGTAACTGTAAGTAGTATAATCCGCAATCATAGTAATATTTATTCAGTTGATGCAAACATAAATAATTCTAGATCAGAACTAGTTTCTCATGATCTATCGTCAAAAAATTTTAGCCCAAGACTTTAAATTCACAATCTAATTAGAAAATCCTCAGAATATTGTTCAATCACTTCAAATAATTCCTTTAGAAATAACTTCCTTTAAAAACTCTTGGGTCAGACCCCTCCTCTGGAGTTCACCTTGTAACCGGGCAGCCTCCTTCAGCTGCTCAAACACACCTCATCTCGCTTTGCTCCAAAACTCACCATTGTGACTGTCGCTCAAAAGGAAAGACTGTCAACAAAAAATTAACAAAACTCAGTTTAATTTTTTCTGTATTTACTTTTATAATAAACAATTTCTTTAAGGTTTTTTCAGTATAGATTTGTTCCACACTGTCTCTGTAAAACTCAGTTTTAACACCAGGTGTTCGATAAATACAATAAACCATTTTGTTTTTGCATCTCTTCCATATTAATTGTAACTGCACTATATTTAAAACATTTATTCATTCTTAATTTCACGTTTCCACTAATTTTTCATCAGACTCAAAAAGAGTTCCCTTCACTCAATGTTAAACAGAAACTTAAGCCATTAAGTAAAATCAACTCTCTGTCTCTCTTTATTTATTCAGATTCACCAACATTGCACTCAGTTATAGTCAGTAATGTTACTTTAAAACAATGGTAATATAAACCTTTTATCTTTATGTTCCAAAGATTTTACTTAAAGTTCAACTAAAATTACTCAATCCTGTTCAAACGGACCGACTCTTGTGTTAGTCTCTAGTTCTCACAATCATCAATAATCCATAATGTTCCACCATTCAAATCGGATCCAAAAAAAAAAAAAAACTTTTAAAAATCACTTTAAGCAGTGATTAAACCCAGTGAGCACATTGGCTTATGCTCTTAAACTTTAACTATTTTTACAGTTTAACATTTTAACTTTTCAAATAAACCACCTCCAATCCTGCAAGATTGTTTTACATGTTTTAACATATAGATATGTTATCAATTCCCAGATTACAAATTTCCATTGTAGTTTAAAACTTTATTGTAAAGATGACACTTTTTAGCATCTATTATAGTTTTAAGTATTATACCTTTTATTAGAAAGTACCATTTTGCCTTATTTAGACTTAGAACAAAATTTTATGAAGGTGGTGAAAAGAATGGGAGATTAATAGCGTGACAACTGAAACAGCAAGATAACCTAAACAACATATCAATGATTAAAAAAGATAACCAAGTGGTAACCTCATCAAAGGAAATAAATACAATTTTCAAATCATTCTATCAAGACTTGTATACTTCTGCTGGTGAGTTTAATGAGAAGGAGCTGGAGACATTTTTTTCAGGTCTACAATTACCAAATCTTTCTAGTGAACAAAAACAAGGCTGGATACACCTATAACGGAAGAAGAGGTTAGAGCTGCTATTTTATCAATGAAAATGGGAAGTCGCCAGGTTTAGATGGCTTCGATTGAATATTATGAGAAATATATTGATATTCTGGTTCCAGTCTTGCATAAAGTTTATCTTGAGGCACTGGAAATAGGCTCCTTACCGGGTACATTTAATGATGCACTAATCTCCTTATTCCTAAAAGGATAGGGATATTTCAGATCCAGCGAATTACCGACCAGTAAGCCTTTTAGGAGTTGATTGTAAGATTTTGACTAAGGTTTTAGCCTCGATTGGATAAGATATTGCCAGATATAATAAATGGTGATCAAGTTGGTTTTATTAAGAATAGGTGTTCGGGTGATAATATGAGAAGACTTATTCATATTATACACAAAAGTAAATCAAGTCTAGACCCAATAGCGGCCTTCTCGCTGGATGCGGAGAAGGCCTTTGACAGGGTAGAATGGGGCTTTCTTATGGCAGCCCTTTAAGGTTCGGGCTAGGGCCTAGATTTTGTAGATGGGTGAAAGCCATATATTCCAGCCGAGGGCAGCAGTTTTGACAAATGGATTGGTGTCAGACTTTTTCCAACTCTCACGCGGGACTCGTCAGGGGTGTCCTCTGTCTCCACTGCTCTTTACAATATTTTTGGAACCACTGGCTATAGCTATTCGCTCTAATACAGATATCAGAGGAGTTTACGCAGGGGATGCAGAACACAAGTTGTTTCTTTATGTCGACGACATCTTAGCAGTGTTAACTGATCCCATACAATCTCTACCAGCTTTGCTAACATGTGTCGAATCATATTCAAAGCTATCAGGTTATAAAATAAATTGGTACAAATCAGAAGGCATGCCACTTTCAGCATCATGCCATTCTGGACATATTAAGACATTTAATTTCAAGTGTTTACCTTCGGGTATGAAGTATTTAGGAATATTATTAAATCCAGACTTAGAGAACATTATGCTTTCAAATATGGAACCTCTCCTCCTAAAAATAAAAACAAATTTGGATAAATGGGGAAAATTGAATCTTACATTATGGGGTAAAATTAATGTGATTAAAATGGTGGTAACCCCGAAGTTCAATTATGTTTTCATGATGTTACCGGTAAGAATTCCTTTACATATATTTAATCAATTTGAGAAATGATAAAGGATTTTTTGTGGAAAAAGAAGAAGCCAAGAGTTAATATAAAGAAAATGTGGGCCTCTAGAGACATAGGGGGAATGGCTCTCCCAAATGTGAAATTGTACAATTTAGCATTTGAAATGTCAAGACTGGTCAAACACTGGACAGGGTTGGATTCTGAACTGAGCTGGATCAAGATTGAACAGGAACTAGTAAACCCCTTTACACCCTTGGATGTTCTCTCACAGGGATCAGCTGATAAGGAACAGGACTTTCATCATAACCCAGTACTGATGTATTCTAAATATGTCTGGGTAGAGGTACACAAGATTTGTGGAACATCTCATTTAAGACAAAGTTATGCCTCATTATGGAACAACTCTGCTGCACGGATTGGGAAAAAAACTATATATTGGAAGGAATGGCTTGCCAAAGGCATACACAGGATAAGTGACCTTTATTCAGAGGGAGGGTTTATGTCATTTGTTGAAATAACCCAAAAATATGGTTTGACTAGAAAAAATTTTTTTTGGAAATATTTACAGATAAGGGATTGTATTACCAAAGGAAAATTTACTCAAAGCATAAACGCAGTGGTGGAGTTTTTAGAATTGTCTGGTTCAGCACATAGAGCAGCAGTTTTCTACAAATTATTCAACAATTTAAAAAAAGAGATATGTGAAAACTTAAGGACTATATGGCAAAGAGATCTGAGTTGTGTCATTGGTAAAGAAGAATGGTGCAAAGTTTTGTTACACTCCAATAAATATATAAGAGAGGCCAGGGGTAAATTTACCCAGTACAAATTAATACATAGATGGTACTTCACTCCTTCTAAACTTCACAGAATGGGAATTATGTCTAATAATACATGCTGGAAATGCAGTTCAGTTCCAGGGACATTTCTGCATGCTATTTGGGAATGTGGGACAGTTTATCCCTTTTGGCAAAAAGTACTGGACTGTATAGGAAGTTGGATTGGCTTGACAATACCCATATCTCCAAGATTGTGCTTATTAGGGGATCAGTCTGTGATACCAGGAATTTTGAAACACGATTTTGTGGTTATAAAGGTGGGGGTGATTACAGCTGCACGAGTGATTCTCAGCGTGTGGAAGGATCCATCTCCTCCAAAGTTTAACAAGTGGAAAGAAAATATTCTGAAAATTGTGTCATATGAAAAATTATTGGCCAGGATTAATGAAGATATGGAGGGTTTTGACAAATCTTGGGGACGGGTTTTTGACTGAGAAAGATGAATGATTATTATTATTATTATAATTATTATCATTATTATAATTATTATTTATATGTATAAATATATATATATAATATATTTTTTTTATTTTTTTTTATTTTATTATAAATGCGCTTTTCTGTTGGTAATTCCTTTTTTTTTTTTTTTATTTATTTACTTTTTGGTGTTACATGTATAAACACATGACAATTTTATGTGTCTGACCCTAATGATTATTGTTAAAGGGCCCTAACTGCAAATGTAAATTAATAATGTGTTCGAAAGGTGTTTTTGTTTTTTTTTGGGGTGTTATGTTTGGTTTGGTTTTGTTTTGTTAAAAATAATTAAAATAAATAAAGACTTCAATTACAAAAAAAAAAAGAAAGTACCATTTTAAAACCCATTGGTCATTATTTATTCTGTTTTCATTTCAGTTTTTCTAATTACTCAGGCAATATTTTTCTGAAACAATATTTAAAGCTCAGTTGTTGTTTAGTTTACTAAATCTATAAAAGATATGGTCGTACCAAAAAAATTTAAGTAAATCAAAACGTCTACAAATTTTTCTCACTGTCAGAACAGTTTCCTGATTACGTCTCAGACTTTATTGAACACATCAGTGCAATCTGTTTCTGTCACTGACATTTCTACTTTAGTATTTTTCACATTAAAACATTTGTTTAATGTAAAGGCTCCCACACTGATTGTGGTGCTAACTTCAGTTAAAACAAAAAAATCAAAACCAAAACATTTCTTTCTCCGTACGTGAGCAAAAAGGGAGGTGCTGTGAAGCCCTTTAGTTCCTTTGTGAATCCAAACAGGGTTTGTTTTGGGAGAAAAAAAAATCCACTTTCCCACTCTCTGTCAGCACCCAACCAGAGAAATACATAATACATAGAACATTATTTTTTTTTTCTTCTGATAACATTATTTTATTTTATAAGTGAGCTGATGGCTCAAATAACTATAATTTTGTATTACAACCATGGCAATGGTGCATTTTCCTCAAAAAATACATTACATTTAATTAGGTTCACATTTCATACAATTCACAAATAAAACGTTTTCACAATTCACAAATTCCTCTTTGGTCTCTCTCAATGGGTACAGTTTAGAATAAACATTTGTCTGAATTTGTTTATCTTACCGCGTGCGGTCTTCAGCGTCTCTCATCCAAAAGGAGCAGGGATGTGTGTGTGGGGGGAGGGCAGAGGAAGTTGGGGTGCACTGAACGTGTCGAGGAGGCCAAGACCTAGAAATCTCACAGGACGTATTAAAAAAAAAAAACTACAAATGATTAGCATTTCGAAGTCCATGTGTGCACCTCTTTCAAAATCTCTCTTCTGCTCTTCTCTTACTCAAAATGGCTTTTTTTTCTGTTACACCGGAAGCCTAGAAAAATATCTTCCATAAGCTTTTTCTTTCTCGTATTTGTTTAAATCACCGTTTTCACTTCAGTCTTCAAACTTTTTCTACAAAACCATTAACCCTTTGTTAATGTTCACATTCTTAGACATTAGACATTCAACAATGCCGCTCATTCATACAACATTAATTCTAATACACAACTTTTGGCTTTTAACTTTAAGTCAACATTATACATTATATTATTCTCAAAAGTATAAGCCCCTCACTCGTGGGCTGTTCTTCTCACTGCCTCTCCGCAGTGATCCCTTCTACGTAGTTCTACTTATTCAGATTACACAAATTATGGATGAATTATTAAATTAAGGTTAAATCAACCGTAAAAATGTGTCTCAATGTTAGATTTTCTGTTACTATTTTTCATAATTAACTCCTTGCATGCAGGTATTTGTAATTTACATAAATCCATATCTTACTTGCTATTTTTCCTCGGATGGATCTTCTCAACTTCTCAGAGTCACTCTGTTGCATTATCTTATCACAAGTTAAGGCTTTTTCACCTTCAGGCTGACTAATGTTCGATCTCATTATTCAGACTGAACCAACTTCTTCCAATAAAATCAAATGCATTCAATGCACAGCCGCGTCCCAATCACACTCTCAACCACACGTTTTACCTTTTTACTCAGACTTATTACTCACTAACCCTTCAGGTTAGATAATCTTCATTACTTCACCTTTGTGGACTTTTTCTCTGTATCTCACTGCGTCACACAGTGAACAATTCTCTGCAGGCCTGCTATTCACTAAGTCTCATAGACTTCGGATCTATTCATCTCACTTTAAAGTTGTTAGGCTAAGAATCTCGATAATAGTCCATATTCGAGTTACCTGTGCGTCCAACGCACCATTTTACCAACATTACTAGTTAGGCCAGACATTTGAATGTGGCGTATTAGGATCCGTGCTATTAATCTGTCTCAAACCTTGTCCTTCCTTGACCAGCTACATCTAGACCCTATACTGCTTATCGTAGTTATTAATCCTATCTCACATAGAATCGAACGTGATCAATGTTAGACTCAGTTTCAAGGATTACATAAAAACTTACAGAGCATAGGGTATCTACCAAGCGTACAATCCAGCAAGACTACAGTCTTTAACACCGATCATCAAACTTATCCCGTTAAGGCCTCACTTACACTTATCCAGTAAGGTCTTGACCAAAACACATACTTTACCCCCGTCTCTTTGACGGTCAGCGTTTAGCGTTCTTCTACCGTAATGATAACTACATGGAAATAAATAACATATAATTACCGAACAGTTTAAGTACAAGCAACCCAAACTACTACTTCCGGAAGTTTTGTTCGTTCACATTCACACAAAAATAAATTAAACAGCTGTTTACCTGAATCAAAAACTCCAATAGTCCAGTTGTTCCACAGCCAGTCTTTATGTGTCCTCTCTTTTTCTCTCTTTTACTCTCCATTCAGATATCGTCATTGAGTCTCACACACATACAGAGAGTAATGGTCTGGCCCGTAATGTAAAAAAATGCAATAGTTTTGGGACTTGCAGTTAAATGCTTTTTTGTGCATCTTCCCCATGCACGTTAGTTTCACTTTCTGCATGAGAAACATCAGGTATTGATATCCTGGCCACGGCACCAAATGTTATAGGAATTTATCTATGTACTTATATTTAACCAGAAAGACACAGAGACAGATTAGTGAGTACTCCAGTGGAAAAATGTTCTTGTGTGATAATGTTGTGTGGATAATGTCTTGTGTGGAAGTGTTTGTAGTAAGAGCTGTTTTGCACAGAAATTCATTGCAGCCGGCTTTGTTTTTGATGTTTATTTGTAAGTAGGTATTGTATGAAAAAACATAAGTCAACGTAGCTTTACACACACATACACACACACTTTGTACTAAATGTAAATCCAAAATAGTGATGTCACTGTCTAAGCAGAGGATTTGTGCAACCCTATGGAATATAGTCCACACATGACAAATGAGGTAATAATCAATATTTCAGAATAATTCAAACTCAGATAGTGGTGTGTGATATCTAAGTTTTAATTATTTGACTACAAATCTCACCTTATCATTCCTCCCAGTGATTATTTCTAGGATAAACTGAGATGTCCCCAAGCTGGCTTCTTAAAACTGACTAAATATTTAAAGAGCCTCTTTGAAAGGAACGGATCGCGAAGATCTGGAGCCATAAATCCCATCACTGGTTCACAATGGTCTAGGTGCAGAAATCCCAGGACAAGCCATGTCTCAGTCTGGTTATGTCTACTCCATGCTTGGCACATACTGGCAAGGTGGGTGAAGTGTCTTGCCCAAGGACACGACAGTATGAACTGTTGGAAGAGTGGGAATCGAACCGCCTACCTTCCGGTTGAAGGGCGACTGCTCTACCCACTGAGCTACTGCCGCCCATATAGGGTCCAGAGTTAATTACCTTGGGGTCATCTTCCGTGACCTATGTTGTTTTCATCTGTTCGAACATCAGTTAGTTTTCCTGGAGGCACATTCTTTTTCCTCAGTCAGAATAAAGATTACTGATATAAACTTTTCTTGCTATCATCACACAAGCTTGCATCCTTTATTACGATATTAAGATTCTTGGATTTAATGTTTATATCTTTTAGTATATATATTATAGTGTCTTTTAGTTTAATTCACTCATAATGGTTATTTTGTCAGATAATAAAGTGCTTTGAGTGCCTAATGGTTAGGAAATTTATATATAAATAAAAAAATAAAGATAAGTAAAAAAATGTTTTGTTTTCCTCTGGGGGTGAATACATATTTACTAATTGACAATTCTCACTTAAACAATTACATATCTACCATATTTATTTGAATGTTACTGTTGTCAAGCTTAGAGAGAACCCAAATAATTTAGCCTAGGTTGGTTCATCCAGGTTTAATTCAGATATCTGAGTTTAGCCACACACAAGCGCAGACTGTCTGACTGACTGACCTCGAAAAGTAAGAGCAATGTCCTTTTATACCTTTTAACAAACATCTGTTATAAATCACTTGTTATTCCTTTTATGGTGGGACGCAGAAGTAGACTCAGTTGTCACGTTTCCTGAACCCAGACAGCTTCCACAGTTCCACCTGACAGCATCATGTCTTCTACTTGTTCACTCACATTGTTTTCTAATATTAACTCGAATATAGGCTTCACTTTAAACAAATATGTTGAGCCACTAACATACATTAAGTTTTTCACTGTTAATGACTCATTTATTTCCTCTGATCCACTGTGAAACTAAAGCAACTCCTTCTTTAAGATGTTCTTGAGTTGAGCTGCTGTTTGTGCAGATGCATTCATCCCAGTGCACTGTAGTGTCACATTTAACACTACTGTGTTCAATCCATGTGTGACACAAGGTTAGAGGGAAACATGTTTGTCTGATGGAAACTCCAACATCATGAGGCTCATGAAGAGATTCCTTTGTTGACCCAAATAAACACAAACTGATGTGACTTTTGAAACAGAATTGTTGTTGAAGTTTAATCTGAGTTTAGTGTAAAATCCTGTAAAACTGTGGTAAATGGACTGGAGCTCAGAGCTGCATGTGATCTGAGTGAACTTCTGCTGAAGTTCAGATTGATAAATGTCAGAGACACATGTTTGATAAATGAGGCTCAAAGAGTGCTTCAGGAGGAACAATGAGATTGAAAAGAAAAGCTTGTGTGGATCAGACTGATGTAATGTCTCTGTTTTCCTTCAGACTGGATCCTGCTGGAGTCCACTGGATCAGACCAGGTTACAGGAAGTGTAAGTGTGACAGTCTCATTGATTTAGACCAAGACCCCAGTGTGTCTTTAGACCTGAACACAAGCCTCAATGCAGCAGGAACACACCTTAGAAAATGTGTTGGATTAAAGCTGTCAGTGACTTATCGATACCAGAGCACAGCGCTGTTGGACAAAATGAGAGAAATCCAATAAAGGCACGTTTTACACACGTCACAATAAAAGTGAATGTGTCTGTTTGAGGTTTTAGTCAGAACCAGATCTGTTTGAAACATTTGTGATAGACTGTCTCACAGAGATGTATGTATTTGCCTCAGAACAGATGAATATTTAGATCTGAGCCAGACAACAGCTCTTTAAATGGAATCAACTCTGTTTTCCATGCATCTATTAATAATCAGTGTCATTATCAACACTGTTCTGAAGCTCGTGGCTGTGTCAGCCATACTTTCACTTTGTTTGAGAAGCTGTAAGGGTGCTTATTGTCTGGTGGCTTTTGAGAGTAAGCCATAGGTCGTTAGTGTTAAATCTATCAGACACATAGAAAAGAGCCAGGACGATGCTGGTGCTTAGTTTATTCTGAGAAACAAGGCATTATGGGAAGGAGAAGCCCTGTATAAAATCATGAGTCATGGAGCTCATTGATGTGTGATTGTGCCTTAACTCTTTCCTGAACCTTGGACAGCAGTGACCTTTACTGTGTCGTCCACACATGTCAGAACTGAATCTAGAGTTCTTATTAAAGGAGCTCCTGAATAGTCCAGTTTGGAGCTGTTTAACTGCACTAACCTTTTAGATCAAACATGTAGGAAGAGTCATGTGAAGGATTCTTCTGGAGACAATAAGCTGTTCTCCTCTGAGCTGTGCCTCTGCTGTCAGTCCTCCTCATCACTAGAACAACAGCAGATATCACACAAACACTGGCAAAATGACAGCAGCTGTGAACAATCTCCTGCAACACAGAGCCACATGCTCTCAGCCACTGTCTGCACCAAGCACCATCAGAACCACTGCTGCAGCTTCAACACACTTTGTTCCTGTTTTCCATAGAATAGAACAACTATTGGAGTCAAATGTGTCAAAGAAATGTGACTGATGTCCATTTCCATGAAGCACAGAGAAGTGAATAAACTCCTGTGTAGTGACGTCAGAGGCTGGAGCTTTAGGAGCTGCTTTATGTCCTACAGCAATAAACAGTAGAAGAATAGTTTAAAGCTCCTCCAAACACAAGTGTTTCTTCTAATATCACTTTTCCATCAAACACAATCTTGTACATTTGTCTTAATCTCATGTGTTCAGAGAGGACAGAGGACTAACTGCAGCTGTATTGTGTCTTCTCTCTATCAGATTTCTGTGAACTCACACTGGATCCAAACACAGCTCACAGACTCTTCAAACTGTCTGACAACAACAAGAAGGTGACCCGAGTGAAAGAGGAACAGCCATATCCAGATCATCAGGACAGATTTGAGATCTGGTCTCAGCTGCTGTGTTCGACTGGTCTGACTGGTCGCTGTTACTGGGAGGTCCAGTGGAGTGGAAGTGTTTTTATATCAGTGTCTTACAGAGGAATTAAAAGGAAAGTAGACAGTGATGACTGTGGATTTGGATTCAACGATCAGTCCTGGAGTCTGGACTGCTCTAAAGATGGTTACTATGTTTGGCATAATGACAACCACACCCCCCTCTCTCACTCCTCGTCCTCTTCTGGGACAGTAGTAGTGTATGTGGACTGTCCTGCTGGCTCTCTGTCCTTCTACACAGTCTCCTCTGACCAACTGACCCACCTCCACACCTTCAACACCACATTCACTCAGACTCTGTTTCCTGGGTTTAGTCTCTGGTCTGTTGACTCCTCAGTGTCATTGTTAACTCTGTGGGACTGAGAGTGTCCTCTTGTAGAGAAATCACTGCTGATCAGATAGTCCAGTCTACCTGACCTCACACACTCACACATGTTAGAAAAGATGATAAAAGACTCCAAACACACTCAAATGATCAGAGATGGACTTTGTATTTGTTAAAGATTTCTGTAGGTAAAGATTATTGTCAAATTGTATGACAATACATTACAAATTGTATATAAGCTACAAAGGTAAAATATTGTTTCTAAAGGCCAACTAATTTAGCATAAAATGTCTATTTCCATTCTAGAGGAAGTATCTGGACCCAGCCATACACGTCACACACTTTAGGCGTCTCAAAATTAACTAGGTTCCTGTTTTTATGTATTGAATGCAGAAAGTCCTTATAAAGTAATGGTTTTTGAGTTCCTCTTTTTGTGTGCAGCTAAAATAAAGTGTTATCTCTAAATAAGGAAATATGTCTTGTAACCAGGAACTGCTAAACCCGCCCTCTGCGGTTGGGGAGGCAGACTGTATGTCAATTCTGTGTGTTCCAATAAAAAGCACTGAGAGGCAGGTGGTCCATGGAAGACTTCCGTAAACGGAGCTGGTGGAAGTTCTGTGTTTCAGGCGCCATGCATGTCTTGTCTTCCCGTGCACGTAAAAATTTAAGTTGCGTCTGATTACTTATTTAATCCCTGAAATTGCTGGGAGGTTGGTCTCCAGATAAATATGTTTATCTTTACACTGTTTTGTGTATTGATTCCCTGACAGTATTTTTAGTTTGAGCTGGTCTGATTGGATAAAACAGAGGAACAGTTATTTTCCAGTTTCTTTGACAGAGACAGAAACTGATGACATCAATCTTCTATTGGTCTCATTGTGTTTGTAGAGAAGGATCAATCACAGCATTTGTCTCTGTTACAAGAAATTTTAATGTTTATTGTTACTGGGGCTTATAGTTCTCTTCAGGTCATGTCAAATGCATGTCATGTCCTTCGTGCTAATCCAAGCATGGAGTAGACATAACTAGATTGAGACATGGCTTGTCACAGGACTTTTGCACCTGGACCATTGTGAACGCCTCTCACCAAGGACGTCACTGTGTTGTATATAATCTCATGTCATGTTTACATCTTTAAGCAAACCTGCCGCTGTAATATTGTACTGTGTCTTGTCACAGGCCGGCTCATAGCCTGTGGCAAAGAATGAGGGGACACAAACAACAAGGGTAGGCCAATCAAAAGTATTTATTAATTCAACTCAAATAAAGAACTGTAACAAAGAAAAGGAATGGGGTGTGAGTATGTCTGAATCAGTGGTGTATGTAGGGTGACTGGATGTGTAAATCTGTAGGTGTGACATGGACTGAGTGCAAACCTAAAGAGAACCACAAAACAACATAACTAACCAAACCATATCTGGTGTCAGACAGAGAGAGCCAGAGAGAGCCAGAAGAAGGGTTAGCTAGTGATTTAAATACCTGAACCCAGGTGGCTCCAATTACTCACGACCCTCTGCCAACAGGAGGAACTGCCCCTGTCAGGCAGAGGAGGGGCCGTGACATCCCCTCCTTAAAATGAGGGTCCCACCTCAACTAAAAAAATATATATATTTTTTATTTTTTTCCCCCCGACAAATAAAATACAAAGTTCCCCTGAACCAAAATGAATACCAGTCGTGGTTCCTAGTGGTCACCTGTGTCCCCCAGTTGACTGCTCGGCCAACTCAGCAGCCCTGATACCTAGGGAGCAGTTTAAGAGGAGGAAGTAGAGACAACCAACAGGGGCAAACAGAAGAAATTAATTTAAAGGAGCACGGGACAAAGCATCAGCAATGATATAATCCTTACCCTTCATGTGCTTAATATTAAGGTTGTATGGCTGTAAAAACAAAACCCAGCGCATCAAACGCTGGTTGGGATTTTGCAGTGACTTCAGAAAAATAAGAGGGTTGTGGTCAGTAAATACTGTTAACGGATCAACCCAGAACCAACATAGACCTCAAAGTGCTGTAAAGCCCAAATGAGACCCAACGCCTCTTTCTCAATTACAGAGTAGTTTTTCTGATATTTATTAAACTTGCGGGAGAGGAAACTAACTGGACACTCAACATTGTCATCATTTTCCTGCAAAAGCACAGCCCCAGCACCGATTTGACTGGCATCTACCTGCAATTTAAAACTTTTCCCCAGATTTGGTGCTGCCAACACAGGTGCTGCAAAAGAGCCTTTGCTGCATCAAATGCCTCTTGACACTGGGTGGACCAGATAAATTCAGCCTTAGCCTTCAACAGGTTGGTCAGAGGGCCACTACTAACGAGAAGTTTTACCCCGCCATTTCCAGGAAGCGCATCAGTTCTTTCTTTGTAGAAGGCTGTGGAAACTGCTTCACAGCCTGGACCTTGGCTTCCACGGGACGGACAACTTTGCCGAGGTATGTGACTGTAGCTTTGGCAAACCCACACTGCCAAATTAATTGTCAAACTGGCCCACACCAATCTTTCAAACAAGGCTTGCACTTGCTGGACATGCTCACCCCAGGTGTCTGAATAGACAACCACATCGTCCAAATACACCGCACACCCTCTCAGACCTGAGACCACACGATTCATCAACCTCTGGAAGGTGGCTGGAGCATTCCGCAACTCAAAAGGCATCACTGTATAAGAAAACAAGCCAGATGGTGTTATAAAAGCAGCAATTTCACAAGCTCTTTCGCTAAGGGGTACTTGCCAATATTCCTTCAAAAGATCAAATTTGCTAACATACTTTGCTGACCCAACTTGATCAATACAGTCCTCCATCCTAGGAAGAGGGTAAAGGTCTGCTTTAGTAACATTAACTTTCCTATAATCAGTGCAGGGTCTGAAAGTGGAATCAGACTTTTTTTTACCAGAAGACAGGGTGAAGCCCAATTTGAACAGCATGGCTCAGCAATACCATTGTCCAACATATACTTCACCTCTGTTTCCAACTGCTGTTTCTTCTCCTCAGATATGCGATAAAATCTCTGCTTAATAGACTTAGCATCTCCGATGTCTATGTCATGCTCTATTAAGTGGGTTTGTGTCGGGGTGTCAGAAAACAACATTATGTAGTTTTTAATAAGAGCTACCAATTCATCACGTTTATCAGAGTCTAAATGATCCACTAAAACGCCAAGGTTTTTCAAAGTCTGGGAGTTTTTCAACCGACCTTGTAAGACCTCATCAGAAACCATATCTACCTCCTCTTCTCCCCCATGTACAAAGTTAAGGCCACAAGAGGCAGTGATGGGCCCCGCAGCCAATGCAACCTTCACTGCTGGAGTGCCTTCAACTGGGCCACAGTCACAAGAATGGTAACGTTTTAACAGGTTCACATGGCATAATTTAGACTTTTCTATAACCAGGAGTTTCAATGAGGTAGTTTAAATCTGACACTTTACGCAACACTGTAAAAGGACCACAGTACTTCGCTTGAAAAGGTGAATTTACTAAAGGCAACAGAGTGAGTACACGATCACCTGGACTAAACTCACGCAGTTCAGCACATCTGTCATATTTTTGTTTCATTTTCTTCTGAGAACATTGTAATTTCTCTTTTGCCAATTCACCAGCCCTATATAACTTCATCCTAAAACTGTTTATGTAGTCAATAAGGTTCCCAGGGCATTCCTCTGGCAAACACCCATCCTGCAGCACTGCCAATGGCCCACGCACCTTGTGACCAAACACCAAATCATTAGGGCTGAACCCTGTACTCTCCTGCACCACCTCACGAGCAGCAAGCAACAGCCAAGGTAACGCCTCCTCCCAGTCTGCAGACAGTTCTGTACAGTAGGCACGCAACAAGGATTTTAACGTTTGATGAAAACGTTCCAAAACCCCTTGGCTCTGGGCATGGAAGGCAGTGGACTTATGTTTAACTTTAAGCTGTTTGAGAACTTGAACAAACAACTTGGAGGTAAAGTTAGACCCTTGATCTGACTGAATGATTTTTGGAATCCTAAATGTTGAAATAAAGTGAGTTAATTCTTTAACTACTGATTTTGTCGTAATGGTACGTAAGGGAAAAGCTGCTGGATATCTTGTTGCTTGACACATAACAGTTAATAAGTAGCTATGCCCCGACTTGGACCGAGGTAAAGGCCCCACACAGTCTATAATAAGATGCTGAAAAGGTTGTCCAATGGCTGGTATTGGATATAAAGGCACTGGCTTTATCACTTGATTTGGCTTGCCTGTACACTGACACGTATGACAAGTTTTAATAAACTGAGCTACATCCCGCTTTAAACGTGGCCAAACAAAAAAACGGAGTATCCGATCATAAGTTTTTCGAACACCAAGATGACCTGCCACGTCACCATGTGACGTTTGTAATACTTTATTTCGCAACGTAGTAGGTATCACTATTTGAAACACTGGTTCCCCCAGACCCTGCTCACTTTGAGGAACCCATTTCCTTACCAACAGCCCATCAAGAAGAAAATAACATTGAGCACTATTCCTCACCACTGAATCAGGAACAATTTGAGCAAACAGATTGGCCAGAGTAGTGTCAGCCTTTTGCTCAGCTACCAATAACTCTCGCGAACTAGTCAACTGTTCGATCTGGAGGTTCACCGGCAACTCGAGACTTTCTGGCTTACTCTCCCCCTTCTGCTTAAAAACAGAGCGGGTAACACAAACTGGAAACAAACTACTGTCCACTGGAGATACACCTACAGGGGGCGCTGACGGTTGCTTTTTAAAGACATTTGGATGACCATCAGCCCACACTTTACTACCTGCCAGGTCATTCCCCAAAATCATGTGGATTCCCTCTACTGGCAACTGGGGTCTAACCCCAACAGCTACATCACCCTCTACCAGACCACATTTTAGCGCGACTTGATGTAACAGAGAAGAGAATGGAACTAAACCCATGCCGCACACCATTACACAGCTGCCAGTGTAAGACTCCTTAGAGAAAGGCAAGACAGATTCTAAAATAAAAGAATCTAAAGCACCACTATCTCAATATTTTAATAGAATACCCTGCCCACCATCCAGAAGGGACACCACACCATCTGAAATAAAGGCTGTAAAATTACCAAGTGAAGACTGAAAACCAGACTCGGCCACTGGCTGAAAAAACTCACACTGGTGATCAGCGGCTGCAACAGGAGCTGCTATCACTGCGGGTTTAACATGACCCAATCTTTTTGATCTAAGTAGAGGACAATCCTTCTTCCAATGTCCTTCCACTAAACAATAGCGACAGGTATTAGCATTAACCGGTGCTTTAAATCCCTCCGAACCACGCTTTTGTTGAGGTTTTTGAAAAACTTTAGACCAAGGTGACCTACTATTCCTATGAGTAACATTTTTGTAGTTGCCATCAAAATTATGTTTATGCGTCAGCATGTACTCATCAGCAAGAACTGCTGCATCACTTGGAGACTTAACTTTACGTTCATTCATGTAGGTAGCTACCTGATCAGACACAGAATTTTTAAACTGCTCCAACACAATTAAATCAGACAGGCCTTCAAAAGTGTTAACTTCAGAAGCTGCACACCAGCGATTAAATGCAGAGGTCAAATCACGAACAAATTCAGAATAAGTTTGTGACTCTAACCTTTTCCTGTAACGAAAGCGTTGACGATATGCTTCCGGCACCAACTCATAGACCGTCATTACTGCCGTTTTAACTTTTACATAAACTTTACTGTCAGCCGGGCTTAGTGCTGAAAAGGGCTCACGTGCTTTACCTGTAAGTGCACACTGCAACAACGTAGTCTTGTCCACATCTGACCAAGCTCTAGCTCCTGCAATACGCTCAAATAAAATAAAGTACGTACCTGGATCAGACTCATCAAATTTAGGCAACAAACGAAGATTATGTGAAACATCAAACTGTAGTGCTCTTTCCTCTGGTCTACTGGCATGTCACAATCGTTCAATCTCCAACTGCATTTGCAACAGCTCCCTCTGTTGCTCAAAAGTTAATAAAGGGCTAGTCTTAAAACTTGCTCCCTCACTACTATCTGACTGACCACAGAGAACACCTGCTTCCCAAAGACCCTGCTTTAACACAGCTTTAACTGTCTCTTTAAGTTTTCTGTCAATAATTTCAATCTGATAATGTTCAGCTATTTCAATTAACTGCTCCTTAGTACACAACTCTAAGGCTAACTCCAAAGGAGAATGAACAAAACTATTCAAAATAGAAGACATTTTCCTCAGCCAATACAATCATTACCAATGCCTAGAACAAAAATACAACTCCCCTGCTGCCAGTCTGGGTTAATGGCAGGAGCCACACTCCTCTATTCTTCAAAAACAGCTACCTAACTGGACCCTAGTCTTCGTGCAGTCACATGTGGTGGGGTTTTATGCACACAAAACCAGTGGAGTAGAAAAGACAACCAGAAGCTGGCGGCCCCCCCACATCCACGGAGGTGCTCCCGAGCCGATGTAAGGGAATAGGGGAGGGAAGCTCTACCCACGTTCACTGCCACTTACAAAATAAAACACCACGAGCCTCCTATTGACACTCACTGTTAAACCTGAACAGGAGAGGACTCCCACCAAAACAACAACCCAGAAAAGCCCAGAGTGAATTGCTAACAAACTTAGCTATAAAGCTAACTGAACAAAGGAACACATGTATCTCACTGCTCTCCTACAATACTGGCCAACCCAAAGCATCCCCTCAAACAAAAGTTTGGCAAACTGAACTTACTTTACAAAACTGCTAACCAAAGTTAACTACAAAACATCAAATAAGCCTACTTATTGCCAAACTACACATAGACAAACTTTACCATAAGAACCAGAACATTCAACCAAAAACCCAACTTCAACTATGACAACCTGTTAAAGAAACCAAAATACTAAAGTACAATTAACTTTAACTTAAGAGCGGACGAGCCCCCACTTGTCACAGGCCGGCTCATAGCCTGTGGCAAAGAATGAGGGGACACAAACAACAAGGGTAGGCCAATCAAAAGTATTTATTAATTCAACTCAAATAAAGAACTGTAACAAAGAAAAGGAATGGGGTGTGAGTATGTCTGAATCAGTGGTGTATGTAGGGTGACTGGATGTGTAAATCTGTAGGTGTAACATGGACTGAGTGCAAACCTAAAGAGAACCACAAAACAACATAACTAACCAAACCATACCTGGTGTCAGACAGAGAGAGCCAGAGAGAGCGAGAGAAGGGTGAGCTGGTGGTTTAAATACCTGAGCCCAGGTGGCTCCAATTACTCACGACCCTCCTCTGCCAGGAGGAACCGCCCCTACCAGACAGAGGAGGGGCCGTGACAGGACACAGAGAGAGACTGAATAAAGACAGACAGAGAGAGAGGCAGACTAAAGACTCTGCTGAGTGAAAACATATCTTTTTGTTAAAATTTATTTAAAAATAAATAAAACATTAAACACCCAGAGGGAGGGGTCTGGCCCAAAACAAAGAAAATGTAAAGGAAATGTAAAAGATTATATCATTTAATTGTAATCAGTGTTAATAAATAAGGTAATTATATTTTTATTGAAAGAAATAAAATATCTGGAGAATATTACTTTATATAATTAGATAATTTAAAATATGGAAGACATTGTTCATTTATAAAACTTCAAAAGGCTTGTGACAATAGATCCTGCAAAACTATTTCTGCTCTATATAAATGATTCATGTTTGTATTAACGAAGTTAAAACGGATCATATTTGTGGATGACAGACTAAACAGTTCCAGGTGTAATCCATCGTCTCTCATTGATCTGAACTAAAATGGTTTTGTTTAAAGAAATGAAGGCAGTAAAAGCTGCTGTTCCGTGTTCCTGCACATGTTCCTCTGTTGTGTCAGGCCTCACTGGAGCTGAGACAAAGGACAGAGGAAAGCTGAGGTTTAGTGTGAGCTGTGTCCTGTTCACGTCTCTGTTGAGGACACGTTTGAGTCAAAAACACAAACACGTCTTGTATTGATTGATCGGCAGCAGAAAGGTGTGTTCAAAGTCTGTATTATTGTAATAATGATTGTTCTCTAAATTCAATAAACTGTATGTTATTACTGTCATAATGTCTCTCATATGAGACTCGGACACATAAACCAAGGGCAGCAGTGGCTCAGTGCAACATTTCTTTATTATAAATCTGAGCAGAAAGAATGTGTGTCTGTTCATAAACAGAGAGAACAGAGAGAACAGAGAGAGAACAATACAAATAACTCTATATCTGTGTTGTGTTGAGTTAAACTTCATGTTGGAGGTTTTCTGAATGACTCCAATAGTGAAATAAACAATGATAAACTGAAATGATACAGCGAGGTCACATTTATGTTGTCTCAACCTAATGCAGCTCCAGTTTAGTTCAGTTCTGCTCAGATTCTTTTGTCTCCAGTGAATAAGAGCTCAGTGAGTGAGTTTTACTGTGGAGCTTGTCCCTGATGTGTTCCACAAGGTTTAGGAGCAGTGCAGCTGTTTAGAGTGGACCATATAAAAATGAAATGCTCCAACATTTGTGCAGAGACTGGTCCAAATAAGAGTAATAGTAACAGATGAACAGTATCCTGTCTGATATAAGTTCAGTGACTGTAGCCGTTATCCTGCTGAGACTCCTGTGAACACTGCAGGGCTCGCTGAAAGCTGCTGCACTTATTGAAGGAGCTGCTGTTAGTTCTTTTGACAGACGTTACAGCCGCTACGTGAACGGAGGCGTTGGATTGTCCAGTGAGACGAGGCTGGGTCAGAAGTTTCATTTCCTGGTTCCTGCACTCACTGAGGCTGATGCTTAAAGCAAACAAAGCTGTCTAACTAGACTGTTTGTTACAAACAGCTTCAATAACTCAGCTCACTTTCTTCTGACACTTATTTCTCCAACTTTAACGTTTAACGGACCTCCATAAGAGAAATGTGTCTTTTTACATTCTCCATTGAAACAAGTAGAAATTGAAACCAATGTTGAGTGAACTTTGAACTTTCAATAGTTTTATTTTTACAATACGACTAAAGTCATTTTGTGTTTCCTTGTGTTTTTGACTGTTGTGTCTAATGTTAATGAAGCATTGAAATGCTAATGTCTATGGCATTTCTCATTGAGCGGCTAAAGCTAATGAGCCAGATTCAAGTGCTTTTGATTCTGAAATATGTAAATGTTGCTCTGTTTTGAACTGAATGATTGTAAATGAAATATTCATCTTTAAAGAGAATTAATGATTGGTTTACTGGTAAACTTAGAACTAGATGTTTTGAATCATTCACACATTCTGACGGTTTTCAGGTCAGGTTTTTTTGGGACTGGAGCCCACGGCGAGCTGGAAGGACAAACTTTATTTAATTTATTTTTTGTGACTGACCCTGAAACAAACGTTTGTAAAATACCGATAATTATTTTTTTCACGTCTAATGAGCTTTAAAGAACTTTGAACTGGACGTTACACCACATCTACATTTTTAATTTTAACTTTTCCTAAAATAATTGAATATATTCTGATTTAAACTGGTTTTCTGTTTCATTTTTATGTTTCACAGACACAAGCTCCATTAGAACCTTATCGTCTGAATACAGTGGATACAATAGTCTTCAACTCTAATAAGTTAAATAATACCCAGGTGTTACACAATCGATAATATCTCATGCAGCGTTAGCTCTAAGGCTGTATTGGGTTGAACAACGCTTTCTAAAACATGCCATTGTCAAACATTCGTTGCTCTCTTATCTCCAGGTCTCAGGGGTTTTACTGCTGTGTCAGCGCTCGAGACTCAAATATACTTTACTCTCAAATAAAGTTTGTCAAACAACAAATACAGAAGTGTAACTTTTCTTACCTCCTCTGTAAACATGATGCCAGTAAATCTCCAAGTCCTGTGAACGTGTGTCTGATGCTCCGTCGTGTACGTACGAGCGCGCTCCAGCGAGAGCGAGCAGGACACTGACTGCAGTTCCTCTAACGGCCACTGGTGTCACTAACGGTGAGGTTTTTCAGAAAGTTACGTAACACCACTTTAAAGACAACTCTTCAAAGACATGTCTGTGCAGGTGAACTGCTGAATCTAAATGTCCCCTGTCTTTAAGTGTTAGCCCTGCGACTAACTGTCCAGTGTCCAGAGTGAACCCCGCCTCAGGCCCAAAGCTGCTGGGACAGGCTCCAGCCCCACAGCCAACGGGAATAAGTGACGAAGATGAAGGAATGAAGGGAACATTTTTAAATCAAAATGACTCTGACTCAAAGTGAAGCCACAGTGTCATCAGTGTTACCTGAACAGGTGAGGACAGAGAGGACAAAGGGGAAGGACCTGGGTGAATCATATGAGAACACACACTCTCTCAGTGAAGATGTGGACTGGACACAGGAGGATCTCATCGACCAAACAGAGCGAACAGAAACACTTCTCTCTTCAACAGAAATCACAGAACCACAGTCCAATCGAGACAGAAAGAAGCTCCTGTCTTCAGGTTCCACTCATACATCTCCACATCCTTCCATTGGTCAAAGTGTTTCAGCTGCAGGTGTCCATCACAGCGACTGGCTCCGCCCACCAGCATGACATCATCAGGGTCTGACACAGAAAGAGAGCAGTGGATAAAAGAGCAGAGAGAGTGGAGCAGAACAGAGGAGGAGCCATTAAAGTCAGTCAGGATCAGTTTAAACCTGTATAAAGCAGCTCAGACTGTGACTGGAGGAACTCAACACAGGAAGGTCAATGGCAGCAGCTTCAGACCAGGCTTTGTCTTTCAGAACAATTAGAAAGCTTTGCAGAGGAATAATGTGGAATAAACTTGTATATGTCACACAGTAGGATGTAGCAGATGGTGTAGTGGCCATTTGTCCAACAAACAACCAAAGCAAACCTTAATTTCAAAAGTCACTGAGGCACTGAAGCGTCCTCTGTTCCTCAGAGAAAAGAGTCCATGGTCCAGTCCAGGATTTGCAGCTTTTCTCAAGTTTTATTTATCATTTTTAGATCGAAACATTCAAAGAACCATACTGTCTGCTACAAAGTTCAAAGTTCAAAGTTCAAAGTTTTCTTTATTGTCCCTCTTGGGGAAATTAATTTTGCAGCATCATGCTCCTTAAAAAACATACAACATAGAATTACACTTCAACAACTCAAGAGCAGGATCAACAATGGAAATCACTAAAAACCAAGATAAAAATGTGCAAAATGGAATTAAAACATGAATAAAAACATTGTGCAAACAAGCAATTATTGTTGTGCAAAATGATTATAAAGTGCTAGGTGCCATTTAAGTGCCTCACAGCTGTCGGTAAAAACGACATATTTAATCTTTTAGTCCTACAGCCCAGAGCTCTGTAGCGCCGGCCGGAGGACTCCTCTGAGGGGATGGTCTTGGGACTGCGCTATAGCACCAGCCTTCCTCTGCACCTGTCGGCTGTAAATGTCCTTCAGCTGAGCCTGACTCCTCCCGAAATCTTACTGGCCACTTTAACCAGACTACCCAGTCTGTTTATGTTGGTCAGGAGAGGCTTCCAAACCAGGCAGCAATACTGAAGGATAAAACCGATTCAATAAAAGCACGATAAAACAGTGTCATCATTTCAGTGGATACATTAAAACTGTTCATCTTCCTCAGGAAGTACAATCGTTGTTGGACTTTTTAGAAACAGCATCCACCCAAGGCTCAAAACACAGTTTATTGTCCAGAACGACTCCGAGATATTTGTAGCTGTCGACCAGTTCAATGTCTGTGTTCTTGATGACAGTGGCTCTGGGGCAAGGTGGTGATTTATGGAAGTCTATTTTAATTTCCTTTGTTTTTAACACATTCATATGTAAAAATGAACGGTCACACCACTGAACAAAGTCATTAAGGACTGGCCCATGATCCTGTTCATCCCCTCTGAGCAGGCTGATGATTACAGAGTCATCTGCAAACTTTAAAATGTGTCTATCCTTGTACACACTGCGACACTGGTTTGTGTACAGAATGTACAGAAGAGGAGAGACAGCAGCCTTGGGGTGAACCAGTAGAGGAATAGAGCACATCAGATAAAATACCATTCACTCTAACACACTGAGGTCTGTCTAATAAAAAGTCAATATCCAACCAACCAAGTTAAAATCAAGGTTAAAATAAGCCATAAGTCTCTCTGCCAGCAGGAATGGCTGAATGGTGTTAAAAGCAGAAGTAAAATCAACAAATAAAAGTCTGGCATGTGTCTTGGCTCCATCCAGATGTTTAAGAATAAAGTGCAACAGTGTGATGACAGCATCCTCCACTCCTCTCTCAGACCTGTAAGCAAACTGCAATGGGTCTAGCTGTTCCCTGACCTGCAGTAGCACCATGCTACAGCCCTACTACTACAAAAACACCTGCATTTACAGGTGTCACCTGTTTCCTGTGCCTTCAAAATAAAAGCACAGAACATTACTCAAATATAAATGCTACTATTCAAATACTTAACAAAACAAAAATATTAATTGTAATTAAAACCAACTTAAATTAAAAAAAGACTACAAACAGCTCCAACAGATGGTGCAGGCTTTATTACAAGGACTCATATGTTGGCCATAAATATTAAAAAGTATAAATAAATCCATATAAATGTATATATTGTGAGTATTTCATCAGTGCTTCTCGTGTACGTGGCTCTGAAACACAGTAAACTGATTCAAAGCCTTGACTCTACAGGCGTATACAATATCCCTCTGCTCTCACTCTGCCCCTGTGCCGCGGTGGTGCCGGGGCCGGAGCCAGGGTTTACCACTGCACTCACCCGCCTTTCACCAAACGGCAGTCAAGCCCCACCTTGATTTAATACAAGAGTGCTCCTGTATTACATGCTTTACGGTAAATGTGTGGAAACAGTTCATAGACGTCCTCGTGAACTGACAGGTTTCATACATTTTCATCTCTCAATGACTGAAGCCTTCCAGGTAATCTCAGGACAATCTGATGAAGCCAAGAAAAGGTTGAAGCAAAGGCATCTGGACGTAGGTTTCAAGTGAAGACCTTTCATTATTTTTCAATTCTGAGTGCTTTTCTAATGCAGCTCATTTCATTGCTCGACAAAACCTCCCGACAGCTAAGGAAACCACTGATCTACTGTTTACCAAAGTCATGGACTGACAAGCATCTTCCTCCTTCACCTCAGTTCCATGAAGGTCAGTCAGTCTGGTTATCTGCCAAAAATATCCCTCTAAAGACTTACACAGACCTTCTCCTCGCTTGAACCCACGTTCCATCTTTCACAGCTTAAGCCTGTTTTCTGTGAACTTTCCTCTGGATCTTTACCTTCTGTTTGTTTTATTTTATTAAACATTTTAAACTGCCATTTTGTCTAGGTCTGCCATTTTGGTCCACCAGTTTTTCCGTTCATTACAACAGAGACATTTTAATTGAAACTATTATTAAATGAAAAGGGTTATTCAAAGTTTTTAATAAGGGGAGAGCAAAGGCCCTTACACACACAGGAAAGATTATCTGTGCTGTTTGAGAACGCTTCATGAATCCTACAGAGAGTCTCTTAAGAAGAACATTTCAGAAGCTTTGTAGTTAAACATTTCTGCATGAGGCCCATTGTTCTGTTCCTGATTGTAGCTGAGGCCTGTGCCTCTCGTTTGTGGATCAATAAAGTTTATCTTCGTCTGATTCCAACAGACGGGACACAATAATTAATGTAGTTAGAGTCCACTAAAGGTAATTTGTTGATTAGCATCTCAATTATTATTCTCACATGTCACAGAGCTTTTCCAGGATCAGTTTTATTTGTTTAATGGTTGAAAGGCTTTATTTTTTATCCAATTTCTATGAATCCTGACAGAAGCCAAAAGGTTTAATAGAGTTTTATGGATGGATTGTTTTGATAAAGTCAGAAAGATTGTATCTACATTAACTTCATTTGAGATTGTGACCCTGTGATATTTTAAATATAACATCTAAGAGTTTAGAAAGAGACCTCACCTGAGCAGGTGATGTTCACAGCTTTTCCAGATGAGCAGGTGTTTCCTGAGCTGGACCTGGTACAGTCCATCAGAGCAGACTCATGGCCCTCACACTGGAACGTCTGTCCCCAAAGGAGGCCCCCTCTCCATAGAGTGCCCCCTGGAGGACAGAAGGAGCCCCACAGCCCAGCTCCCTGCAGACCACCTCTGCATCCTGCAGGACAAAGTTCTCTTCACACACTGAGGTCCAGGACTGGTCCCAGTGGACCTCCAGTGATCCTGAGCACAGCCTGGGCCCCTGGAGCCTCACAGAGTCTGTGGACACAGAGAGAGACTGAATAAAGACAGACATAGAGTCTGTGGACACAGAGAGAGACTGAATAAAGACAGACACAGAGTCTGTGGACACAGAGAGAGACTGAATAAAGACAGACATAGAGTCTGTGGACACAGAGAGAGGCTGAATAAAGATGGACACAGAGTCTGTGGACACAGAGAGAGACTGAATAAAGACAGACATAGAGTCTGTGGACACAGAGAGAGGCTGAATAAAGACAGACACAGAGTCTGTGGACACAGAGAGAGACTGAATAAAGACAGACACAGAGTCTGTGGACACAGAGAGAGACTGAATAAAGACAGACATAGAGTCTGTGGACACAGAGAGAGTCTGAATAAAGACAGACACAGAGTCTGTGGACTGTCGTGTAAAAACACAAACGAACTGATACTGACCGCTCAACCTTCAGTGGCACGATTGTATGGAATAAATTATGAACGCACAAACATTCCAATGCCATAGAGTCTTTTATTGTTCAATGTCTCTGTCTCTGAACCTAGGGTTTATATACTTTCCATATTTACAGTTATAATAATAATAAACCTTATTTTATAAAGCACCTTTAAAGGCAACTTCTCAAAGCGCTGTACAAAGACAAGCAATACACAGCTCAAACAATAAAAGTAACATCAACAATCAAATGCTAATTTAAAGTCGTAAGTCTACCTTTAAAAATGTCATAGCCCTGTTCTTCCCTAAGATCAGGAGGCAGAGAATTACAAAGGACAGGAGCATGTGAAGAAAAGGCCCTGTCACCCATAGAGTTATAACAATTTACAACTTCTTTGGGTCAAAGACCCCCTCCTTTGTGTTCAACTTTGTCCTGGTCACTTTCTGACCCTTTGTCAGAGCCAGACACACGTCTCTTATCTTTAACTTAGATCGTCCTGTGTGTGTGTTCATTAAACTAATCTGGTTAAAACCATACACTCTTTTCTATTAATATATTCCTAGATGTATTACATATAACATCCTATTTGATTATAAACCATGCATAAGTTTAACCCATAAACCACATAACATAAACTCATTATGCATAAATGAATAACTAAAGTTCTTTAAATATAGATGCTTAGTCAGAAATAGAGTGTTCAGACGTGTTTATTCTGCCAGTTCCAAAGTGCACAAGAGAACAAAATCCCTTCAAATAATCTCAGCAGGACCCACATCAGCCATGTTACCTTCAGTGTCTGGTTCTCCCCCCAAGGTCTGAAATGGGCCCTCTTATTCCCCCTTTGCCCCTCCCACTTGGTCTCAGTATTTTGTAAATACTAAATAAAAGAAAAAAAACATTGATTGTCCCTGTTATCAGTTTATTCACAGTTTCATCTACTTTATACACATCATGAATATTACAAACACAAAAAAGACACAAGGGAAATATACAAAGAAAGTCATTATTGTCTCTAGTCATGTGATGCGCGCCACAACACAAACACAATACATTTAACAAACCAGGAAGTTATGGCCCGGTTTGACCACGCCCCCACACAGGCAGAAGAAGAGATAAAAAGTAAGTTAGTCTCTGCATGTTCTGTATGGGTTGAAAGATGAACAAATGCGTGAAAGTCTGTGTATGTACAATCTGTGATTTATTTATACAACACAGGAGACTCACAGACTCTCTGTCTCTGCTAAAAACCATGTGTCCTCCTTCAACTACAGTAAACAGAGACTAAACTAAATTAGAAAATAACATTAGCAGTGAATAAAAAATGCAAAATGAACTTAAACCAAATAAAGTCCAACACTTGATTTAAACTAAGCTGAGTGTCATTAATATTAAACTAAGTGTTTATATATTTAATTAAATTATTAAAGACAACTCTTCAAAGACATGTCTGTGCAGGTGAACTGCTGAATCTAAATGTCCCCTGTCTTTAAGTGTTAGCCCTGCGACTAACTGTCCAGTGTCCAGAGTGAACCCCGCCTCAGGCCCAAAGCTGCTGGGACAGGCTCCAGCCCCCCGACAGCCAACGGGAATAAGTGACGAAGATGAAGGAATGAAGGGAACATTTTTAAATCAAAATGACTCTGACTCAAAGTGAAGCCACAGTGTCATCAGTGTTACCTGAACAGGTGAGGACAGAGAGGAAGGAGCTAGATGATTTATCTGAGAACACACACTCTCTCAGTGAAGATGTGGACTGGACACAGGAGGAGCTCATCAACCAAACAGAACGAACAGAAACACTTCTCTCTTCAACAGAAATCACAGAACCACAGTCCAATCGAGACAGAAAGAAGCTCCTGTCTTCAGGTTCCACTCATACATCCACACATGTCTCCATTGGTCAAAGTGTTTCACCTGCAGGGCTCCATCACAGCGACTGGCTCCGCCCACCAGCCTGACATCATCAGGGTCTGACACAGAAAGAGAGCAGTGGATAAAAGAGCAGAGAGAGTGGAGCAGAACAGAGGAGGAGCCATTAAAGTCAGTCAGGATCAGTTTAAACCTGTATAAAGCAGCTCAGACTGTGTGTTAGGGAAAATATAGATTTCCTTTAGTTATTACTGTTTACTCTTAGTCCAGCTCAGGTCATGTCCTTCATGTTAATCCAAACATAGACAGAACTAACCACGGACTACATCCTGCACCTGGAACTTGTCATGTTTTATATCGACCGGATTGACCTTTGGAAGCAAACCTTGTCCTGTTCCATTGTTACATGTGTGTGTTCTGTTTCATTCTTGAAAGAATTAAACCTGAACATTCATTCTAAATTGTACTCTGTCTCCATCGTCTCTCATTAATCTGAACTAAATATTATTTTACATTTGGTCTCAAAACCCACTGTGTCTCCGTCGGAGAGTGGACCTGACGTGCACAGGGAAATGACCAAAGAAAGCATTTCCTATAAGTCCCAAAGCTGCACTGTTAAAAGCAGAACGGGACCTTCCACTCTGTGACGGGATCAGGACAGAGAGGAGACAGAGACCAGCCTGACTGCAGAAAGGACCACTGGCTTTCAATTCAGGTCAAACAGCTGTGACAGTATTTTACTGAGCTGGGATTTACTCTGAGGAAAAGTTTAAATAACTGAATAAAACGCTAGAGTAAAGGACAGTGGCTCTAGGTCGAGGAGGAACACAAACACAAGGAAAAACGCATCAAACACGTTACAAATACATTACTAAACTCTGTTGTGGAGCGGGTGGATGTATTGGAAACAAGATTCGAGAGCACAAAGGCAGAAATGAATGACTACGGCGTTTGGGCAGAGGCACAGGAAACAAAACTGTTGTGCTTGAAAAGAAACTACAAGATGCTATAGATTACTTTGATCAAGTGGAAAACAGGCTCCGTCAGAATAATTTGAGGTTGTTGAATGGAGCAGAGGGAGATGACAAAGATTTGTCAGAGCCTTCCTTTGGTGAAAATCCTGGTGGAGAAGTGGAACTTAAAGCTGAAAGAAGATGATTTATAAAGAGTGCATCAGGAAGGACCTGAGGTACTTTGAAATGTCCACGCACTATCATCTTCAAACTACAGCATTATCAGAAGAAGCTGGATATTTAGAGAGAGACCCGAGGAACAGTGGAGGGGTGCAACCTTAGAGTGATGCCGGACATGTCTGCTCAGGTGAGAATGAGGACGCTGAGGATTAATATAAAGACTTGTATCATACACAAAGCTGCACGTGGAGGATGCAGGACACGTGCCTTTACCTCACTGGAAGAAGACAAAAGTATCCATCTATAAAAGAACTTGAACCAAGCAGTCGGTAAGAAATGATTGCAGTGATCTTTTCTTTGGAAGGACAAAGGCTTTATTGAACAGTAGGCCTATAGACTTATGGATTAATACAGTTTTTTATGATTTTAGTCAATACATTGGAAGATATTTTGAAAAAAAACACCCAAAGTCCAAAGATTAGACTTCTTATTCCCAGTCTCAATGTAGTTCTAGTGGATTATGTGTTTGTCTCAAAGTGGTATTAATAACTGTATTTCATGTGAAAGGAACAATATTGTGATTTCTGATCATGCTACTGTTGTTTGCAGCAGGACTCCAAAAGTGAAGACCTGTTCACATGTGGAGGAGGAATAGGACAGATTTAATGGATAAAGAATTTGAGAACTATGTTAAAGAACATATTCAGGAGTTTATGAAAACTAATATTGACCAGACGGACCCCAAGAGAAACCACATCTCTGTTTTATATGGGCTTCCTTTAAGGCTTATATAAGGGCAGTAATGAGAGCCTATTCTGCAAAAAGGAAAAGAGTTTTGAAAAAGAAGAAATAAATGGAGGTAAAACATAAACATAAAGATATAAAATCTAAATGACAAGAGTCGACATTAAAAATGGATGACATGTTTAATAAAGTTAAAGATTTAAAACACAACTCTAATAAATTAAATAATATCTCTGTTAACAAATCAGACAAGCACCTGGCTTCCATTTTTAAACCTGGAACTCAAAGACATTTATTTCTTTAAAGAATGACATTTCTTATCAGGATATCACAAATAAAGTCATTAATAAAGAGTTCAAGCACTTTTATCAACAACTGTAAACATCAGAGGTCAATGACCTCTGACCCCTTCCTTAAATCCATTAAACCTAAACAATTATCCCAACAACAAAAAGAAGATATTAAAAAGATTTCACTGTTACTTAGACTAAAAGGTTTTTTTGTACAGTTTTATCACTTTTTTTTTGAAGGAGTTATGTCCTACTTTTACATCTTCAACATAAACTTCTGTTTTTCAGATCTTTGTTTAGTGCCTTCAGGGTTTTATTGACCTGTTTCTATAGTCAATATATCCATCACTTTATTAACAATATTCTGTCTGAAATGACCCTCTGTCATGTGGAGTTCCTCAGGGTTTAGTCCTAGGTCCTCTTTTGTTTTTATTGTACATATGCCCTCTTAGTGAAATAATTCACAGTTTTTCACAGTTTTTCACTTTTCTGCTGATGACATTCAGTTGTACTGTTCTTTTAAAGACTCTGAGTTTTATAAACTTACTGATTTGTTGGACTGCTTTTCTTGCATAAAGAACTGGTTATACAATAACTACCTACAGCTGAATACAAAAAGACTGAAACTTTAATCTTTGCATCAGAACTAAAAATACTTCAAATCCAACAACACCTTGGTTCCCTGGGTTCTTCGTCCAGTCGAGCCTCAGGAACCTTGGTGTTCTGGGTCTCTTGACTTTTAGAGCTCTACATGGACAGGCCCGAGTACATCACTGACCTGCTGACCCCTTACTCCTCCTCCCGCACTCTTCGGTCTTCTGGTCAAAACCTTTAACGGTCCCCAAAACCCGTTTTAAAACCCGGGAGACCGGTCTTTCCAAGTAGTCGCCCCAGACTCTGGAACGCCCTGCCCCTGTCACTGCAGTGGGCGTTTCTGTTGATTCTTTTAAAAGCAGCTGAAGACACTTTTATTTAAACAAGCTTTTAGTTGATTGGGCTTTTATGTTTTTAATATTTTGTGGTTTTAATTTTTTATTCTCAAAGTTTTATTGTTCTTTTTTTGACTTTTGAAAAGCACTTTGTGATTTATATCTGTGAAAGGTGCTATATAAATAAAATTTACTTACATTAAAATACCACTTTATACATTTTGCTCATTTATGTTTGTAAAGATGTGGTCAGTTGCAGAAGTATTTTGGGATGTAACTCTGGTTGGTTTGGTTATTAATAGAAATAAATGGTAAACGTTTATACAGTGTTTTTGTCCCCTTCTCTGGCCCCCAAAGCACTTTACATCATGTTTCTGTTCTCACACATTCAGCCCTGGCACAGACAGAGAACACCAACTATTCATGGAATTAATAAATCTATCTCTCCATCTTTACCCAGTCGGTCTAAAAGTATGTTAAAACCTCCACATTTCCATATAATTTTTAATATAAACTATTTCTATAATGTTTTCATTAAATGTTAAAGACAGGAGCCTGGTTCTCTGTAAACACAACTGATGAAGGTGTTCTTTGCTGTGTCAGATATAATTGCCACTGTCACAATCTCCGTTACATTATTTTCTGATGACTATCCTACTTTTCAAATTTAACCTATTCATTTAAACAGATTTAAAGCTGATCTTGTTTAATGCGCTCTGGTGAGAAAAAGAGATGCAACACTGAGAAGCCTCATGGAGACAGTGATGAGGAGCTGATCTCTTACTACTCTGTCAGGATTTATTTATGTCTGAAGCTCAACCACATATTAGATTTACATGTGTTTATTAAGACTAATGAACAGAATCTAGAATGGTCCTGACACTTTAGATCTCATCTGTGATTTTGACGCACATGACAGTCATATTTACTTTAGGGACGAGCCGAGGCCAGAGGCTTGAGGACCTGAAATCATTTCTATGAGGATCTATGTTTTCCATGAGCCGAGGAAATCAGGGTTAATGACATCATCACTCAGCGCCAAAACACAATAAATACACAGATCAGGACATTACATAGAAACTCATCTTCATTTAAAGAAGGAATTAAAATATCAGCATTTCCACAATAAACACTGTTGTAATAAAGAAGCTTGAATATTTATAAAGAGGGTAAACTTTTCAGGAGCGGTACATCTAATCCCTAAAACCACAAAGACAAAGACATTGCATCCTGCCACTTGCACTCACAACAGAACTTTAAATAGTACCTCATGTCTGAGACATTTAGGAGACGTTCTTTGTTGAAGCAGCACCTGCTCAATCTCACAGAAGCAGGACTTTCACTGAACACACCACTTTACACACACACATTATACTAACAGGATATATGTGGAAAAAACTGATTTGAATTGATTTGTTTCATGAAGATGAACTTGTGTGAAGCCCTGATGTGTATGTATTGTATTTTGGAGGTGAGTTATGACATTAGGACATGAACATGGACTGGATGGTATTTTTAGAGGCAGGTGTATAAAAGGTACAAGGGCTGCCCTCAAATGTGCTGAAGGCCAGATGGACCCAAACATTGTTCCATAAATGAAGAGTGAGGCTGATATTGTTCATGTATGGATATATATTTATATCTTTGGATTTATGATATTGGGATTCCTGCACATTTGGGGAATGCCTTAAATTATCGGAAAATTTGCAAGACAGCTGCCTTTAAATCGACCCAGCCGCTGTCAGCTGAAATTAAAAAGTGCTTTTGGGATGTGAGTGAAAGTTTTAAAGGATTACATCAAAGAAATTCACAGTCTGAGGATCTGACCCGAGACCTCTCAGCGCTGTGGACATTCAGAAAAGAGTCTCCAACACCGAGAGTCAGACCAATGAGCTGCTGCGGAGTGTTACTGGTCTGACCATGAAGGACACATCATGCTCCATGACTTGGAAATACAAAACTGACGCTGAGAACCAGAACTGACTGATTATGATCCGGACAAATTACCCAAGATCAGAAAACAAAATTAAAATGATGGATGTCTGGATGCTGTCATCCTGCTTTGTATGATGTGTATATTTATGTTACATACTGTATGTTACAACGGCTACTGTAGTTGTGACCACGTGTGTGGAACAGCTGCTGTTGTTTAGTTGGAACGGCTTCTGTTAGAATCTGCTTGTTTGTTGTTTGTTTGTACATTGAAATCATGAATTCAATTTTTGTTAAGATCTTGTCTTTGTCTTTCTATTAATGTATACATGTTTATGTTATGATCCACATGAAATAAATTTCCCCTCGGCGATCAATAAAGTTCTTCTAATCTAATTAAAATAGTTTACTTTATTAATTCTGTTAATTTTGCATAAATTTAACAGAGTTTAAAGCTTTCAAGTTACTTAATTGACCATTTTAATTGAAGATAAGTCAGAATGTATGAGTATAAAGTAAAACCTCTGAAAAAGTGCAGCTGAATGAAGTCCAGAAGCACTGACCAGTGTGTCCTCTCTGCTCTGGTCTCACTCAGACTCGCTCAGTCCACATGTTCTTACTGTCCCGCCTTCCTCCAAATACCTCTTTCTCATTGGTTTGCTCGCTTCTTAACCACTGTGTGATAATGGTATGATTGAGAGTCTTGCTCAAAGGAACTAAGGCCTGCTGCATCAGCCACATGGTTCCAGTTGTGCAGCTTTGAGCCGACAGAGACAGGTGTTTTTACTTCAACCATACACCTGTCTCTGGAGTCTGCTCACACTTTATATTCCTTTATTCTTACTTTAATAATCCACATTAAAGTGAGAAGAGTCCAGTGGAGGTCAGTGTGTCTTTACCTGCTGAGCTGGAGTCTGCAGCCAGGATCCCTGCAGAAAAGAAAACAGGTCAAACACACAGAGACTCAACACAAGCTCTTTTACTGAAAACACACTCTTTTGTGGCTCCTTCCAAAGATTTAATCAGTTTTTAAGAAACAGGAAACTCACAATCTCCAACTTTGATCAAAGTACAGCTTGTCTCTTTGTGGTTAACTTTTTAAAAACACTTTATTTCTGAATAAAATCTACTTATATATATATATATATATATATATATATATATATATATATATATATATATATATATATATATATATATATATATATATATATATATATATATACATACATACATACATTTATTTTACTGCATTAAAAAAAATTTGGGAAGCTTTTCAAGCAGCAGCTTCACCAAAGTGAACAAAGCCCGACCGAGAAGAGCATTCATTTAGTTTTGGAAAAGTGTGAACATACTTTTCTGGGTTTGAGCAGAAATTAAAACAGAACACAGTCAGAGTTAAATATAAAAACACTTTTAAAGACATTTTCTGAGACTGAGGACGATCTGTCCAGTTCAGTACTTCCTGTTTTACAAACTCAACATAAATAAGTCACAGGCATCATTTGTGACGTCACTGTTTGAACAGTTTTCATGTGGAGACTAGTTTTATCCACATTTCCACTGACTTTTACTCATTTCCCTCAGTGTCTCGTCAGCGTCAGCCTCAGAGGAGCTTTTCATCCAAACAGAGACTGATGCCACCGACACAGACAAAGTGAGTCCTTACCTGAACTGGACATGGACAGCAACACCAGCAGGACTCTGTGGGCCATGGTCTGGAGCAGGACTGGGTCTGGAGCAGGACTGGGTCTGGAGCAGGTCTGGGTCTGGAGCAGGACTGGGTCTGGAGCAGGACTGGGTCTGGAGCAGGTCTGGGTCTGGAGCAGGACTGGGTCTGGAGCAGGACTGGGTCTGGAGCAGGTCTGGGTCTGGAGCAGGACTGGGTCTGGAGCAGGTCTGGGTCTGGAGCAGGTCTGGGTCTGGAGCAGGACTGGGTCTGGAGCAGGACTGGGTCTGGAGCAGGACTAGGTCTGTTTAGGACCAGCTCTGGGTCTGGTCTGAAGAGGATTTCCTGTGCTCTCAGTACTTATCGGTGGATCAGTGGTTGTGTCTCTTTGACGTCACAGCTGTACAACAAACCCACTCTCAACCCTACACTGTTAGAAAACTACAGACCGGTTTCCCTCCTTCCCTTCATCGCCAAAGCTCTGGAGCGAGTTGTGTTTAAGCAGCTCTCCTCCTTTCTCTCACGGAACAACCTCCTGGACCAGAACCAGTCTGGGTTCAAGAGCGGACACTCCACCTGCTCTCAGTCATCGAAGCCCTGAGACTGGCAAAGGCAACATCCAAGTCATCTGTCCTCATCTTACTGGATCTGTCTGCTGCCTTTGACACTGTTAATCATCACATCCTCTTGTCTTCTCTCAGGCGATGGGTGTCTCTGGAATGGCATTACAATAGTTCAGTCTTACCTCTCGGGTAGGTCATTCAGAGTATCCTGAGAAACGAGGTCTCGAGTCCCAACATCTTAATACAGGGGTGCCTCAGGGCTCAGTGCTTGGAGTGCTACTCTTTTCCATTTACATGAAATCCCTTGGCTCTGTCATTCAGAAGCACTCGTGGTTGTGAGGAAGAGACTACTACAGGACACATTTCTACAGGACAGGACCAACCTCACTAGGACCATATTTGCAGTTTACTGGAGATATGTTTGAACAATACGTATTTCCAGTTCAGAGGTAACTTCTACAGACAAAAACACGGCTGTGCCATGGGATCACCTGTCTCCCGATTGTGGCTCACCTGTACCTGGAGGAACTGGAGAACAGAGCGTTCATTTGGTTTTGTAAAAGTGTGAATGTACTTTTCTGGGTTTGAGCAGAAATTAAAACAGAACACAGTCAGAGTTAAATATAAAAACACTTTTAAAGACATTTTCTGAGACTGAGGACGATCTGTCCAGTTCAGTACTTCCTGTTTTTTTACAAACTCAACATAAATAAGTCAAAGGCATCATTTGTGACGTCACTGTTTGAACAGTTTTCATGTGGAGACTAGTTTTATCCACATTTCTCTGACTTTTACTCATTTCCCTCAGTGTCTCGTCAGCATCAGCCTCAGAGGAGCTTTTCATCCAAACAGAGACTGATGCCACCGACACAGACAAAGTGAGTCCTTACCTGAACTGGACATGGACAGCAACACCAGCAGGACTCTGTGGACCATGGTCTGGAGCAGGTCTGGGTCTGGAGCAGGTCTGGAGCAGGACTGGGTCTGGAGCAGGACTGTGTCTGGAGCAGGACTGGGTCTGGAGCAGGTCTGGGTCTGGAGCAGGACTGGGTCTGGAGCAGGACTGGGTCTGGAGCAGGTCTGGGTCTGTTTAGGACCAGCTCTGGGTCTGGTCTGAAGAGGATTTCCTGTGCTCTCAGTACTTATCGGTGGATCAGTGGTTGTGTCTCTTTGACGTCACAGCTGTACAACAAACCCACTCTCAACCCTACACTGTTAAAAACTACAGACCCGTTTCCCTCCTTCCCTTCATCGCCAAAGCTCTGGAGCGAGTTGTGTTTAAGCAGCTCTCCTCCTTTCTCTCACGGAACAACCTCCTGGACCAGAACCAGTCTGGGTTCAAGAGCGGACACTCCACCTGCTCTCAGTCATCGAAGCCCTGAGACTGGCAAAGGCAACATCCAAGTCATCTGTCCTCATCTTACTGGATCTGTCTGCTGCCTTTGACTCTGTTAATCCTCACATCCTCCTGTCTTCTCTCAGGGCGATGGCTGTCTCTGGAATGGCATTACAATAGTTCAAGTCTTACCTCTCGGATAGATCATTCAGAGTATCCTGGAGAAACAAGGTCTTTGAGTCCCAACATCTCAATACAGGGGTGCTTCTGGGCTCAGTGCTTGGAGCGCTACTCTTTTCCATTTACATGACATCCCTTGGCTCTGTCATTCAGAAGCACTCGTGGTTGTGAGGAAGAGACTACTACAGAACACATCTCTACAGGACAAGACCAACCTCACTAGGACCATATTTGCTGTTTACTGGAGATATGTTTGAACAATACGTATTTCCAGTTCAGAGGTAACTTCTACAGACAAAAACACGGTTGTGCATCGGGATCACCTGTCTCCCTGATTGTGGCTCACCTGTACCTGGAGGAAGTGGAGAACAGAGCTCTGGTCTCTTTCCCAGGTGCAGTGCCCAGTCACTGGTTCAGACACGTTGATGACACGTGGGTCAAAATCAGAACCCAGGAAGTAGAAGCCTTCACAGAACACATCAACGCATGAACAAGAACATCAAGTTCACCCGTGAAGATGCCATAAACAACCGCCTGGCTTTCTTAGACTGTGCAGTGGTTATCTGTGAGGACAGGACTCTCCAAGTAGAGGTTTATAGGAAGTCTACACACACGGATCAATCTTTGCTGTTTGATTCCCACCACCCACTGCAGCACAAGCTGGAGTCACTCAGGTCTGGTTTCAGGGGAAAGTCGTCCTTTTAGAGATATAAGCTCAGCTCTCTTAAAGTTGATCTCAGAATTGATAAAGTCTCTTGGAATTGGAGATGAAACATCTTCACCTTGAAAACTGAGTCCAGATGTTTTTACCTTAAACTTTTTTCACAAACAAATGCGCACTGAACAAAGCTGCTGACTGCAGGAGCTGTCTCTGTGTCTCGTTTTCCTCTTTTAAGACGCTCACTTCTTACTCCAGCTCCGCGACTGTTCTCTCAAACAGCACCAACATCTCGTGCACCAAAGTGGCCTGGCCCTCGTTCACCAGAGCCCTCAGCCTGAGATTCTTTCTTTTCCTCCGCGCTCCTTTCTCTCAGCTGTGACTCCGGACACTGAGGCTCCGGAGACGAAAGGGAGGAGACACCTCCAGACCCAACACTTCACGTTTGGACAGAGTTCTAGGACGAGGTCAATTTATTATCGGCCCTGCATCCAAAGAACTACAAGTACTTTTGTATTAAAAATAAAAACACAAATAATTGCATTTGCCCTACAGAAAAAAACATTGTGAAAGTAGCACACATGAGTAAAGCCTATAATCAAGCAAAAAAAAAGTCTCGGCACAGATTACAATAAAAATGGACAATTATTCAGTTTATTTACACAAATAATAAATCTGTAAAACATGAAACACTGCAGAGAGAAATTTTAATTGTAAATGGTAACCCTGGATGTAACTGGGGTTCTCCGAGTTTGTGATTGGTTAACACTCTCAGTAACTGCTCCAGTCACCAAAGTCTCATGGAGCTGGGACTGCGTTCAGACAAACTGAGATTATGTCCTTCATTGAGATTACAGATCATCGGAGAAAAGGTCTGGCTCTGCTTTGTGGACCGTTATTTAAAAATACAGTCCCTGTGCCGTTTGATGGACAGCTCTAGCTCTGAGCAGGTCGACCTGTCATGACCCCGCTGCTCAAATAGGTTCTGCTTGTGTTTAAGGAAATGTAGAGGATCAAATATGAAGCGACATCGACTCTTTCTGACCTCGTCGTCGGGAAAAGGTACATTCATTAAACATTAGAATTATTATTTATATTTCATTCTAAATAAGTCAGTCTGAAATATTGAAATGTTTTTGTGACAAATATAAATCATGATGACTATTTGCACAAACACATCAAAACCTTTGGTCATTATATAAACATTTATTTTAAGAAATATATTGAAATATGAAACATAATGGACTATTTCTGAGCAGGAATAAAAGAATCCTAAAGTGAAGGAGAACAGAGAGAGTCAGGTTTATTTCCTGCAGTCACAGCTGCCTCATTTTAAAAACTAAACAGTGGGTTCCAAATGAAGCAGAACAGTTTCATAAATGAAAGTATGTATTTGATATTTGACAAATTCTTTCGTCTAAAGACAGTCACCTCTGCAGGGAAGGGACCAGACTCAAGAGAACATCCTCTGAACATGGCGCTGGAGCTACAGCATGTGTTTCGGTCCTTCATTGTTGTTTTGGATTTCTGCCTCTATGGTCCGCCCCCGTTTGTAGCATGTCAACACCAGAGCAAGCTCCTGATTGGTTAACGCGGCAGGGTTTCCACGTGTCTCTAATCACGTCTTTGTACTGACCGAGCATGTAAATGACTTTAGAGAAAAGACAGAAGGAAATGCTTCTTTTTTTTATAGCCGAGTATTTTAGATCACAATTTTTTTTTTTTTTTATCTGGAATTAAAAGATCAAATAATGCTGCGTCTCATCTTGCACAATGACAGGAAGCTATAAAGCCATTTTTCTGAAAGACAAAACTAAACACTGGTTCTAACAAAGGTTTCTTAGGCCAGTGAACTGGTGTTATAAGAATTTTAGTTTTATAATGTTTAGAGTTACTGGGGGCTTATAGTTCTCTTCAGGTCATGTCAAATTCATGTCATGTCCTTCGTGCTAATCCAAGCATGAAGTAGACATAACAAGACTGAGACATGGCTTGTCACGGGACTCTTGCACCTGGACCAATGTGAACGCCTCTCACCAGGCCGTCACTGTGTTGTATATAACCCCATGTTATGTTTACATCTTTAAGCAAACTTCTCGCTGTACCCTTGTTACTGTGTCTGCTTTGCTCCTCGTTGCAAGGATTAAAACCTGGCTATTGCTTGTTAAATTATAATCTGTCTCCGTGTCTCTCTGGATAAATATAAGGATATAGAAAATTCTTATAACAACCTAATACGAGAAACTGATTTAAAACACAGTTGTAAATAGCTGGCAGGTGGTTTCTGAGGCCGCCTCCTCTGTTCAAAGTGGGCTTTTCCAATTTGACAAAGAAAATGTCTTCCTTCAGCCCTCTCTGAAACCATCTGGCCTTTGGACAAAATTGGGACATTGCTGTCCTCAAAAGAATGTGCTTCTCTTTGAGTTGGAGGTGAACGGCAGACTCCAGGATTGGCTCTTCTGTGATAGATCCTTGGGTGGGGTTGTACGCAGCTAGTTTCAGTCTCAGAGAATCTAATATTTAGCTCCACTTTGACACTCATCCGGGAGAAAATACATCAGCAGATACATGAACTGCAGCATTAGTCCAAGAAGTCTCTGTTTTTACCTGAAGCTGAGAGTCAGATAAATATCTTCTGCAGCATAAGCTGGGTGTCATCAGGATTTTGGAAACCCCAGATGAACAAGAGAACACAGATAGCATTAAAACTGAACTAAATGGCACAAATAAGGACAAAAACTAGACAAAAAAAATTAAGCTAGAATTTTTTTGTCTTAATGAAATGATCATTTGAACAGATGGACATTTGTGGTTGTAGCAAAATAAGAAGCAACTAATTATGTTCACAAATTAAACTTGTATTACTAAATAACATCAAAAACCCATGTAAATCTATTTAAAACCAGTTATTAAACACTCCCTGGACGCTTCCTGGATAAGTGACGGGCCCTTCTCGCTCTGTGCTCAGCGTTGGTCCAGTTTTTTATTTATTTAACCTTTATTTAGTCAAGAAAGTCCCATTGAGATTAAAAACCTCTTTTTCAAGGGAGTCCTGGCCAAGAGGCAACAACATTTATACAATTATAAACATACAAAGAAACATTAAAATGACACAGGTTATAAAAAACAATTGCACATTATTGAGGCAGTTTCCATTGCTTTCAGCTTAGTTTTAAAAGTGTTTAAGGACAAGAGCTCAGTCAGTTTCCAGTCTTTCTGCAGCATGTTCCAAGCAAAAGGAGCCGAGTGGACAAAGGCTTTTTTCCCGGACTCAGTGTCGGGCAAAAGGAACAGAGAGCATCAGCTGATCATTGGATCGCAGGGAGTAAGAGTCGACACTTCTCTGTGTGATTAAAGTACAAATGTATGGAGGCAGTAATCCAAGCATAGCTTTGTAAATAAAAGTGTACCAATGTTCCTGCCTCCTAGTGGCCAGAGAGGGCCATCCCACTCGTCAATACAATTCAGTGATGCGTCATGGCTCTACAGTGAGTAATGAACCTCAAAGAAGCATGATAAAGCGGGTCCACCATCTGAAGACATGAAGAAGAAGCATTCATATAAAAAAGATCTCCATAATCCAACACAGATAAAAAAGTTGCAGTGACAAGGCGCTTTTTTACTTCAAAAGAAAAACACAGTTTATTACGGAAGAAGAACCCCAGTTTAAGTTTTAATTTCTTCATGAGTTGTTCTATGTGTGGTTTAAAAGTGAGGGAGTTATCAATTAAGACTAGGGATGCACCGAATGTTCGGCAACCGAAATTATTCGGCCGAAAATAGCCATAAAAAGCACTTTCGGTGTTCGGCCGAATAAGTAAAAAGGCCGAAAAAAATTTGCCGAACAATGACGTTTTTTTAATGACGCAATCAAATAACCCGCGTAGAGTGAGAGGCGCGCGCTTTATGCAGCAAACATGTCAGCAGTGTGGAAGCACTTTAAAGTGTCAGAGAAAGAGGCATAAACGGCCGTTTGCAGACATTGTTCTGCTGAATTGTCCAGCATCTGCAAAAACGTACAGCACTTCAAGTTTAATTTATCACTTAAAATCAAGACACCCCGAACATCATGCAGAGTACGAGAGAGACACAGCGGCGGCTACGGCAACAGCAGCAGCGAAAAGAAAAGTAGCTCCCAGTCCTAGGACACCCACTCCATCTGTGGCTGACTTCTTAGAAAAGGCAAAAAAGTTTGCCAATGACAGTGCCAAAGCTAAAGGTATTACTAAAAGGATAATGGAATTCATCGCATTGGATGATCAACCATTCTCTGTTGTAGAGGATGTTGGATTTCGCAGGCTTATAGACCATATTGAGCCCCGTTACACCATTCCTAGTAGACGGCATTTCTCAGACGTGTGCTTACCTGAGATGTATAACGTCGTTTCAACTAACGTCCATGAGCTTTTGGCTACAGATATTGCAGCCCTCAGCTTCACGACTGATATTTGGAGCTCGGATGTGAGCCCCATTAGTATGCTGAGTTTAACTGCACAGTGGATCAACACAGATTTCAAGCTACAAAAGATTGTGCTTCACTCACAAGAGTTTAGAGGGTCCCATACAGCTGTAGCCATATCGGAGGCGTTCGCCAAAATGTTTGACACTTATTGACCGATCTAAAGTGCATGCGGTAGTCAGTGACAGCGCAAGAAATATGGCTAAAGCCGTGGAAGATAGCAATCTGAAAGGCATACGGTGTATGGCACACACAATTCAACTGGCGGTCAACGAGGGATTGTTGAGTCAGCGCAGTATAGCAGATGTGATAGCGATAGGCAGGAAAATTGTTGGCCATTTTAAACATTCACAGCTTGCCTATGCGCGCCTAAAATCTATCCAAGAACAGTTTGGAATGCCACAAAAACGTTTCCAACAAGATGTGAGCACAAGGTGGAACAGTACATATTATATGCTGGAAAGACTTTTTGCGCAAAAAATAGTCTTGGCTACATACATAGCAGATCATGACCTGCCCGCGACATTCATCGCATACCAGTGGGTGTTAATCGAGAATGTTCTCTCTCTTCTCGCCACTTTTAAGCAGATAACAAAAGAGATAAGCTCATCTGATGCATCTGTGGCAGACGTCATACCCGTACTTGCAGCACTAAAGCGTCTTTTAAACAAAGATGCTGAAACAGACCACGGAGTAAAAACAACTAAAAGTGCGCTCTTAGACGCTGTCAGCACACGATTTAGTCAGGCGGACTCAGAACCCCTGTACTGCATTGCGACTGTGCTTGATCCACGATATAAAGATCATTACTTGGATGTGGGGAAAAAGATGCGCACACGAGAAATGATCCAGGCCGAGTTGGATTTGGGAAAGCCGCTAGGTGATGGAGACGGTCAGGTGATGCACAGCGCAGGAGATGAAAACACCGCAGAGAGTAAACGGGCTCGTACTACAGATGAGCCGCGCACAGTCTCGCTGTCTGACATGTTCGATGAGATCCTCCAAGAGAATAACCCATTTGCAAGACAGAGGACAAGCTCGACCGCTCAACAGTTAGATGGGTATCTCGCAGAAGTCCCCATCCCCAAGAGCAATAACCCTCTCGAATTTTGGAGGTCCAATCAAGGCCGCTTTCCCGACCTGGCGCAGATGGCACGCTGGTTAGGCTACTTGTATGAGAAATTAATTTAAGATTTTATTTATATTTTGGATTATGGTAACACTTTACAAGTAGTTTCTATTTTTAACATTAACTAACAATAAAAACCCCTTATTAAAAGCATTTATTAATCTTAATGTTAACATTTACTAATACAGTATATTAAATTAAGTATCACATTCGTAATTTTTGAATTAAAAAGGTATCAAAAGTGGTAGGCCTATTTGTTAAAATTGTTAATGCACTTATACTAACATGAACTAAATATTTATTATTATCTTACATTAACAAAGATTAATAAATACCATTACAAATGTATTGCTCATTGTCAGTTAATGCAATAATGTTAACAAACATTGTAAAGTGTTACTACCTATATTTTATATTATGTATTTTGTAAAAATGTAACTATTTTCAGTGTAGTAAAATAGTAGGCCTACACTGGGTTTCAACCATTTAATTATCTTGAAGACATAGTTCATTTTGAAATGAGCAACTGTCGGAAAACTGCAATAAAATTTTTAACTATTCTGCAGGTACTTGTCTGCTCCATGCACAAGCACCGACAGTGAGAGACTGTTTAGTGCTGCATCTCATGTCATCGATGAGAAGAGGAACCGACTTTCATGTGAGAAAGCAGAGAAGCTACTTTTCATAAAGAAGAACCTGCCACTTTTCCTGAAGAAGTAGGCTAAGTAGACTTGTGGGTTCATCCACATTTTTTGCACTATTCAATGCACATTTGTTGTTGTAGACATACAGAGTTACATTCTTTCAGCAGTCAGTTATAGGCCTAAAACATAGGCTATTCAAGAAGGGGGGCTTCAAAGATGGACATTTTTTTTTTTACCAATTTATTTATTTTAAGTTATATTGTGCTATGTTTGTATAATATTTGCTGGAATGTTCAAAAATGTTCAGTGTTAAATAAATATATTGAAATTGTTTTGAAATTTTTACTATTTAATTATTGTAATGGTGAAAAAATTGGCAAAATAAATAGTAAAAATGCGAAACACCACGTTCGGTATTCGGCCTTCGGCCTTCGGCCAAGCATTTCATTTTTATTCGGCTTCGGCTTCGGCCAAGAATTTCATTTCGGTCCATCCCTAAGACTCCTGGGTATTTATATTCATGAACCACCTCTATAATATTCCCTTCAAGAGTAGACAGTACTGGAACAGTCTGAGGCACCCTTGTAAAACAACATTAGCTTAGTTTTGTCAGCATTAAGGACTAGTTTTAACTGAAGAAGTGAATGCTGGACAGCAACAAAAGCTTTCTGCAGAGTTTCAAAGGCCTGAGCAAGAGATGATCCATAGCAGTAAATGATTGTATCATCAGCCTAAAAATGCATATTTGCATCAGAAACATTTTGACCCAAATCATTGATATACAAAATAAAAAGGAAGGGCCCCAAAACTGAGCCCTGTGGCACCACCTTATGGACAACAATAAAATCAGAGTCTCTCATATTTAATGCATTGAGTCCTGTTATTCAGATCATTTGAGAACCATGCTACTGCCTGCTCTGACAATCCTGAGCAAATCAATCTGTTCTTTAAAACAGCACGGTCGACAGTGTCAAAAGCTTTTGACAGATCTAAAAAAAGTGAAGCACAGAACTGTTTCTTATCAAGTGCCACAATAATATCATTTATCACCTTCATAATAGCGGTGATAGTACTGTGCTTTTTTCTGAAGCCTGACTGAAATTTAGAAAGGATGTCATTTGAATACAGGAACGCCTTCAGCTGATCACAAACAAGAGATTCCAGAATTTTCGATAAAACATAAATTTGATATTGGTCTAAAGTTAGACATAACTGCTTTATCACCTCCTTTTAATAAAGGTAGAACAAAAGCTGATTTCCAAACTGATGGGGTGTCTTTGGTTTTGGTTTTAAATAAAATTGAAAGTGGCTCTGCTATAAAATCTGCTGCCAACTTCAAAAAGTAAGGCTCCATCATGTCTGCTCCAGGGGGTTTTCTCTGGTCCAATGCTTAGGGTTAGGGTTAGTCAGCAACTACACAGTGATCACTTCAGTCATTACAGAAGACCCCCAGAGAAGAGAAATTATGAGGCACATTTGGTAAAATCAAATCAATCAAAGTAGACTTTTGTGGATTCTTAAGTTCTACATTTGACCACACGAGGGCAGTATTTGTCTGCAGTCTGAGGGCTTGTGTTAGGGTTAGGAGGGTGAGGAGGGTGAGAGGAAGAGGAGGGTGAGGAGGGTGAGAGGAAGAGGAGGGTGAGGAGGGTGACAGGAAGAGGAGGGTGAGAGGAAGAGGAGGGTGAGGAGGGTAAGAGGAGGGTGAGGAGGGTGAGAGGAAGAGGAGGGTGAGGAGGGTGAGGAGGGTGAGGAGGGTGAGGAGGGTGAGGAGGGTGAGGAGGGTGAGAGGAAGAGGAGGGTGAGAGGAAGAGGAGTGTGAGGAGTGTGAGAGGAAGAGGAGGGTGAGAGGAAGAGGAGGGTGAGGAGTGTGAGAGGAAGAGGAGGGTGAGAGGAAGAGGAGGGTGAGGAGTGTGAGAGGAAGAGGAGGGTGAGGAGGGTGAGAGGAAGAGGAGGGTGAGTTGGGTGAGAGGAAGAGGAGGGTGAGAGGAAGAGGAGGGTGAGGAGGGTGAGGAGGGTGAGAGGAAGAGGAGGGTGAGAGGAAGAGGAGGGTGAGAGGAAGAGGAGGGTGAGGAGGGTGAGAGGAAGAGGAGGGTGAGGAGGGTGAGAGGAAGAGGAGGGTGAGTTGGGGCCAATAGGTCAAATGAGATTCGAAGACTTCGGGACAGGAGTAGGTCTGGTCACTGAGGCCTGTGGAAACAGACTTTATTTACATTACATTTAGATTTTAGCTCTGCGTTAGTCCTGCTTTAGTCCTGGTCTAGACCTGGTTTAGTCCTGGTTTAGTCCTGGTTTAGTCCTGGTTTAGTCCGGGTTTAGGCCGTGTTTAGTCCGGGTTTAGTCCGGGTTTAGTCCTGGTTTAGTCCGGGTTGAGTCCTGGTTTAAACCTGGTTTAGACCTGGTTTAGTCCGGGTTTAGTCCGGGTTGAGTCCTGGTTTAGACCTGGTTTAGACCTGGTTTAGTCCTGGTTTAGTCCTGGTTTAGTCCTGGTTTAGTCCTGGTTTAGACCTGGTTTAGACCTGGTTTAGACCTGGTTTAGACCTGGTTTAGACCTGGTTTAGTCCTGGTTTAGACCTGGTTTAGACCTGGTTTAGACCTGGTTTAGACCTGGTTTAGTCCTGGTTTAGTCCTGGTTTAGACCTGGTTTAGTCCTGGTTTAGTCCTGGTTTAGACCTGGTTTAGACCTGGTTTAGACCTGCTTTAGACCTGCTTTAGACCTGCTTTAGACCTGGTTTAGACCTGGTTTAGTCCGGGTTGAGTCCTGGTTTAGACCTGGTTTAGACCTGGTTTAGACCTGGTTTAGACCTGGTTTAGACCTGGTTTAGTCCTGGTTTAGTCCTGGTTTAGTCCTGGTTTAGACCTGGTTTAGTCCTGGTTTAGACCTGGTTTAGACCTGGTTTAGACCTGCTTTAGACCTGCTTTAGACCTGCTTTAGACCTGGTTTAGACCTGGTTTAGTCCGGGTTGAGTCCTGGTTTAGACCTGGTTTAGACCTGGTTTAGACCTGGTTTAGACCTGGTT
>JALDNG010005485.1:0-12903 GCA_024349245.1 Neodontobutis hainanensis
TTCGAGTGAAGAGAGGAGCGGAGCTATCAACTGATCACCACCTGGTGGTGAGTTTGATCCCATGGCGGGGAGAAAGCTGGACAGACTCAGCTGTTGGGAACGTTTGGCTGAGTCCCCTGTCAGAATGATCTTCAACTCCCACCTCCGGCAGAACTACGACCAAATCCCGGGGGAGGTTGGAGACTTTGAGTTCGAGTGGAACACGTTCTCCACCTCCATTGCCGACGCAACCACTTGGAGTTGTGGCCGTAAAGTCTCTGGTGCCTGTCGTGGCGCCAACCCCCAAACCCGGTGGTGGACACCGGAAGTAAGGGATGCTGTCAAGCTGAAGAACGAGACCTATCAAGCCTGGTTGGCTCATGGGACTCCTGAGGCAGCTGATAGGTACCGGCAGGCCAAGCGGACTGCAGCCCAGATGGTTGTGGAGGCAAAAACCTGGGTCTGGGAGGAGTTCGGTGAGCCATGGAGAAGGACTATCGGTCGGCCCCGAAGAAATTCTGCCAAACCGTCCGGTTCCTCAAGAGGGGTAAGCAGTGCCCTGCCAACACAGTTAACAGTGGAGGTGGGAATCTGCTGACTTCAACTGGGGACCTTGTTGGACGGTGGAAGGAATATTTTGAGGATCTCCTCAACCCCACCAACACGTCTTTCACTGAGGGACTGAGGTAGTTAGGAAGTTCCTCAGTGGCCAAGCACCAGGGGTGGATGAGATACGCCCTGAGTACCTCAAGTCTTTGGATGTTGTTGGGCTGTCTTGGTTGACACGCCTCTGCAACATTGCGTGGCGGTTGGGGACAGTACCTCTGGTCTGGCAGACCGGGGTGGTGGGCTGTCTTTACAAGAAGGGGGACCGTAGGGTGTGTTCCAACTACAGAGGGATCACACTCCTCAGCCTCCCAGAGAAAGTCTACGCCAGGGTACTGGAGAGGAGAATGCAGCTGATAGTTGAAACTCAGATTCAGGAGGAACAAGCAGTTTTCGTCCCAGTCGTGGAACACTTTGTACCCTCTCCAGGGTGCTGGAGGGTTTATGGGAGTTTGCCCAACCAGTTCAATTGTGCTTTGTGGATCTGGAGAAGGCATTCTACTGTGTCCCTCGAGGTGCCCTCGATGTACCGGTCTGTCGTGGTAAAGAAGGAGCTGAGCTGCAAGGCGAAGCTATCAATTCACTGGTCAATCTACGTTCCTACTCTCACCGAAAGAACAAGATCCCGGATACAGGCAGCTGAAATGAGCTTTCTCAGCAAAGTGGCGGGGCGCTCCATTAGAGATAAGGTGAGGAGCTCGGTCACTCGGGAGGAGACCTAGAACACGCTGGAAGGACTGTGTCTCTCGGCTGGCCTGGGAACGCCTCGGTATCCCCCCAGAAGAGCTGGAGGAAGTGTCTGGGGAGCGAGAAGTCTGGGCGTCTCTGCTTAGACTGCGGCCCCCGCCGCCCGGCCCCGGATAAGTGGAAGATGAATGGATGGATGGACTATATTGGCTCATCCCATATATTGCAAAAAAAAATTAGGGCTGTGAATTAATAAAGAAATTACTAATTATATGCAGGTCTCGGTGTAATTACTTGCGATTAATCGCACAATTTGTTAGCGTTTAATAAAAATACTCTTTACTTTCTTTTTAATATTTTTTGCCATACTTAAACTTTTTTATAGCATGTATAGCATAATATATTTTACATAGAAAAGTATAAATTTGAATGTTGAGAAAGACGCCCATTCTTCCGTCCCAACGAGATACTTCCTCACCTCTACTTGAGGTAGGAGTTCTCCTCCAACACTAAAACGCACACTATTATGTAAATTTTGTCTCAATAAACTCCTACGGTATGCATTGTGCCATTATTTCTAGAGGGTGGCTAATGATGCTTTGAGATAATTTATGTTTGAGATAATTATCTGTAAAGATTTGTGGAACATTCAAAAATGGTTACCTTGTGCAGAAGCTGGAGTCTTACAGGATTTTTGCCACATCAACGCCACAGAAACAATATAAAATTTATAAAAGGGATTAATTTAAAGTAACGACCCTTAGCAAAGTCTTTCTGTGGAAACCCTTCATATGGTTCTGTGTAACAGACCATAGTGTGAGTCATCCTTTATCCTACCTGCTTTCTGGGAGTAGTAAACCTTCTTTTAGTGCTATGTAGGTCAAGTCAGTGAGCTCATTTAGTGAGTTAAAAACAAACCCGAGGCCAGTGTGGTCAGATGATGTAAGTCTAGTGCAAGCCCACCTTATCCACCTGAGTGCACATCGGGAGGGTCTGTCTGAGAGTAATCGACACTCTCCTCTGAGCAGCTGAAAAAATTATACCCAAGAGCTCTGGAGCAGACGGGCGTCAGGATTAACCACCATGGCATGTTTTTAAAAACTCCTGTTTGTTGTGTTTCAGACAGAGAGACAGAGGCTCAGAGCTACAATCCCCCCTGGTCCCAATTTTTCAAATCCTCTCACTCAATGTGAAATGTTCAAGCACATTTTTGAACAGATTATGATTTTTTTCTCCCTCCTTTACTTTATAAATATGTATATAGATAGCTTTAGTTTTTGTTTAATTTAACCTTTATATTTTATTCAATTTAAAATGCAATGTGACTTGCACTGACTAGTATAGTTGTATTTAGATTTATTGTTCTCTTTGCACTACTACTGACTCCTATGTATCTACCGTCACTGTCAGTCTCTGATGCACAGATCATAGTCCTTATTGTTCACATCACTGCTTCAAGTTTGACATGAGAATTTTCGATCCTGAATGTTGGCAAAGCAGATAAGTGTATATTCAGCGCTGGATACAACAGAGAAATGGCACAAAAAAGAAAAACATCAACCAAGAAAAAGGAGGAAACATGAAACAGGAATAAATATAGACTTGAAGTCAATCACACAGTGTTTAACGAGGAGGAGATGATTGTTGTAAAGGTTTCAAAAACATTTTGGTGCAATATATTAGTCTTTCTTTAGAAAAAAAATGGTCTGGTTTTACTATTCCCTTTTATATATGACAGAGCCTTAAAAACACACAGCTATATATTATATAATAGCAATTTCATTTTTTTCCAGGTCATGATTGGATAGTATCATTGTTATCTTGTTATCCAGGACGTGTGATATTCCTTGTATACACCTATTACATCAAATAAACAGTGCTGACATATCTATTAAAGTGTTTGATATAGTCTCCTGATACTCTTTTGATGACGACTAGAAATTTTACAGTACAAAGCGAAAACTCCCTAGCAACTGAAACCAAAGAAAGATCTATCTATCAACGTGGGGCGCAGTGGCTCAGTGGTACAGTGGTCGTCCTATAAGCAGAAGGTTGGCAGTTCAATTGCCACTTTCCCACCAGTTCATACTGTCGTTATGTCCTTGGGCAAGACTCTTCACCTACTTTGCCTTTAGTGGTGTTCCAGCTTTAACACTGGTGGGTGAATGGAAGCTTAATGTAAAGTCATTTGAATGCCTACTAGGTGAAAAAGCCATATATAAAATCAATACCATTTGACAACGTTGGCCTCTGGGGTCAGAGTTATTTCCACAGGGTACACCTAAGATCCCATTTTCCACAGGTCTGTTCCTCTAGTCTATTTACTCTCAGAAGCTTACACAGTGAGATACACAATTTAGTCTCAAATGAAAGCAGATGAACTGCCTTAACCATTACCTCAGTGCAATAACTGTATGCAAAGTTGTAATGCTTAGTACATGGAATTAATGCCTTCACTTTTTGTGATATAGATATTTGCAAATGTAGATATTGAAATGGGTGGTACATTTAAAATACATTGTCCAGTCCTAAATTGCACTATGCTCAAAATACGTTTCTCAGCCACTTGCAGAATTAGTCTTTGTCTTCTCACTATACTCTGGATACTTTTTAATATTTCATTATTCTTTATTACAATGCATACATTTAAAGTAAAGGCATTGTGAATGGACAACATATTTTTATTTGCCCTTTTAGGAAATTAGGGGAGAACATTTTTGTGTTTTGTTTAGTTGTAGTAGCGGCTGACATGAGTCATGTGTCCACTGGCGGTACAGTACGGTTCTGGTCAATACGAAACGGTTTGGTCTGGGTCACCCCTAGGAGGCCCATGTTTCCACTTTGAGGAGGGACGTCTGCTACAGAAACACAAGTCTCTATTTGAGATAATGGTATTTAAAGCAGAAACTTGTTCATAATTATAAAAAAAGAGTAAATTTGTAGCAGTGAGAGGCTGGCGGTAGAGATGCTGCAGTAAACAAACTGTGTCAGGTTTATTGCCAGCTTTTCTGACAACTGCGCCAATTATTTATTGCACAGGTTCTGGTTGTGTTTTTTTGCCATTATTAATTTATTTTTTTGGGAATGTAAACATGCCAGATTGTAGCCTTAGGCTAATTATCCATCCGTTGTCCCAACACTTTCACACATTCATACACCAGTGCTGTGTCACTGGTGGGTTAAGTGTCTTGCACAGTGACACAACAACAGTAGGAACTGTGGGGAGAGCAGGAATTGAACCGTCAACCTTCCAGTTATAAGACGACAGCTCTACCACTGAGCCCATGCCCCCCTTTGATGTAAAAAATAATCAGATAATACCACCTCCCCCCTATTTGATGTTTGTCTGCTGTGTTTGCCATCTGGATTTGTGTTTGTATTTGTAGTCTCTCTGCCTGGAGCTTGACTTCACTATGGAAGCATGGAATGTTTGGTGTCATCTCACAAGAGTCTGTTTTGCAGGACCACTCAACATTAGATCTGCGCATTTGTGCACACTTCGAGAAGCACTGGTTTAATGCAATTTGGACAATAAATGCAATGTTTTAATTAATTAAGTGACAGCCTTACAACATCCTAACATAATGTAAAATGTATTTTCTCTTACTTCTCTTTTTATCGCTCAAGTGTTTAGCTCCACCTTTTCAAAAGCAGATCACAAACTTCAGACTGCTTGGGACCCCTATAGCAGTAAAGTACTAGGAATGCAACAATTCTCAATACACTATTGAAGCGTTTTGTACGCCCTTTATGGTCTAATACATTTACAATTAGTCATTTAGCTTTTATCCAAAGCGACTTACAAGTGAGGAAAACAATGGAAGCAATTTTAACAACACAAGGTAATAAAAAGCATAAGTACACAAAAAAATAGTCAGTTAGAACCCAGCACAGTATACAAAGCTAAGGATAGGCGATAGAAAGAAAGTAGAATTCAGTGTTTGTCAGTCAGGTGTTGATGGAAGAGATGTGTTTTCAAGCGTTTTTTAAAGATGGCTACAGAATCTGCTGATCTTGTAGCAGCAGGCAGATCATTCCACCAATGTGGAACAAATCCAGAGAAAGTGCATGAGAGTGTTTTTTTTTTTCCTTTTTGAGATGGTACCACCAGACGTTGTACATTTGCAGAGCGCAGTGGTCTGGTAGGAACAACGTATTAGCAAGTGAAGATATGAGGGTGCATTGGTCTTTTTATACAGCATATTTCAGTTGTGCGTGTTTAGCTTTAAATCATTTGGGATTGGGAAACACCTCTGTGAGTAAACCATCACAATTCTCTATGGGCTGATGATGAAAGTCTAGAATATTGGCTACTACTGAACTATAACAAAGAACCACATCTGTTATGCCGTGAAAAGCCCCATTCAGATGTATACATAGTTGTTATGCATATCAGTATTAAAAAGACTGAAGGTGTAATTAAAACATGTTAATAAATACTAAATATCGTAAGAATAATCTTCTGTTGGCTCAAGACTGAAGGCCTAACTCCTAGTTGGACTTCTTCTAGTCAGTATTAATTTTCAGTAAAAAATAAAAATAAATAAAAGAGCTTTGAATATGCCATAATAGGACAAAAATATTAAAGTAAAGGCATCCGGACTTGGTTTTCAAGGTACAACAGCTACAATTCTAAAAGGTCTCCATGGAATTAGAGACGAAACGTCTTTACCTTGAAAACCAAGACCGGATGCTTTTGCGTTAACATTTTCTTCAAGATGACCTAGACGACTGAGGACCTTCACAACCTTAATATGACGTGTGTAAGTTTAAAGCGTGTGATTGTACTGTTGAAAGAGGACTCCTATACAACATTATTATTCATTTAAATCTGGGCTCTGTGACATCAGCAGAAGCAGGTGAAGTGAAGTGCACTCAGACTAGGATTAGCTCAGATGAAAACACATGAACCATAACTGACTAAACCTTGACTTTGAGTGAGTCTCTGAACAAGTCTGGACATGTCCTCTGTGGCAGGTGAAGTGCAAAACAGTTTCACTCTAAAAACTGTTTAAACCACCAAAATTTAACTCAGCGCCGAAAGCAAAACTTGTAGTTAAGTCCAAATAAGCTGATAGTTTGGACTTTCAGACCAAATGCAGGAAGTCATGGCCAATTAAACACACAAAGAAGAGCAAACAAAATAAAGAAATGGGGAAAACTGATATTAATCGCTTAAAAACACATAAAACTCATTAATTACGTCATCCTGTGAAGCCGATCATTTCTTGATGAGTTAGTAATTTAATTTGTGTTTTAAACAATACATTTAAAGTTTCAGCTGTTTGTGTTGTATTCTATGCCAGGGAAGTCCAGCTTTTAAAAACAGTAGTGTGAAACCAAACTTTTCTGAAACAACTTGTAAGTTATTAGTGCAGACATTATTAATCAAAGAAGAAATTACAATTAGTGTGACTTGAAAGTTCACAATCACATTGGTCTAACCATGTACTCACTTCTGGTCCAGTTTAACCCCTTTTAATAAAATAAAAGCAGGGAAGGTTATAATGCTGTTGTTGGGGGAAGGGGGTTCTTGGGTAATTCAGCTTTAAGGGGTGGCCCTTGGGCCTTAAACTTGATTATAGTTGAGGTTGCTGCATCTAGTTAATAAACACAATATTCTAAAGCAGAATATAGTGTTCAGAATTTGTTATTTTTTTATTTAGGGGGGCTATTTTTTTTTAGAAAATATGAATGATAACAGAAAAACTTTTCTTTCACTCATAGTTAGTGTTTGGGTGAAGACGATTTATTGTCAAACAATTGTGTTTACTCTTTTTAAATCATAATGACAACAGAAACTACCCAAATTACCCTGATCAAACGTTTACATACCCTGTAACAGGTTTAAATGGCAACTAAAAGTAACCATACTCACCTGTTTGCTTGTTATCAGTGTGTGTGTAAAGGGCCAGTGAGTTTCTGGGTTCCTGACTGACCTTTCATCTTTCAAGGGTCTGTCAGAAGCCCAGTAGAATTGAGAATGCCAATCAGCAGTGTTCAAACTCTAAGTGAAAAACAAGTGAAAAATGAAAAGGTCAGGTAGACCAAAAAAATTGAGCTACAACTGCAAGAAAAATGTTCAGAATGCAAAGAAAAACCCACAAATAACTTAAGCTGGAATGCAGCTCTGAAAAAAAGTTATGTGTCTATTCCAAGATGCACAATAAGGAAGCACTTAAAGAAACATGGGCTGCATGGTTGAGAAAGCCATTACTACCCAAAAGCCACAAAACATCCCGCGTTCTATACGTTAAACAGCACAGAGAGAGGCCTCAAAGCTTCTGAAACAAAGTCATTTGGAGTGATGAGACCAGCATTTTAGTTTTTTGACCACAACCATAAACGTTACATTTGGAGAGGAGTCAACAAGGATGATGCCAATGATGAAAGGTACATAATTCCAACTGTGAAACATGGAGGTAGATCACTGATGTTTTGAGGATGTGTGAGCTACAAAGGCACAGATAAACTTGACACAAAGACATAGGAAACTTGGTCAACTTTTATGGCAAAATGAATGCAGCATGTTATCAGTAAATACTGTTAGAAAATTTGCACTCATCAGCCCCGGTAGCTGTGCATGGGATGTACTTGGACGTTCCAACATGACACGATCCAAAGCATAAGGCCAAGTCGACCTGTCATTGGCTACAGCAGCATAAAGTAAAGGTTGTGGACTGGTCATCTCAGCCTCCTGACCTCAACATCCTTGAGCCACTCTGGGGAGAACTCAAATGTGTTGTTCATCCAAGACAGCCCAAGAATTTACAGGAACTGGAGGCTTTTTGCCAAAAAGAATGGGCAGCTTTATCATCTGAGAAAATATAGAGCCTCATCCACAACTACCACAAAAGACTTCAAGCTGTCATTAATGTAAAAGGTGGCAATACACAGTATTAAGAACTGGGGTATGTAAACTTTTGATCAGTGTCATTTGGGGAGTTTGTTGTTATTATGATTTAAAAAGAGTTAACCCAGTTGGTTGACAATAAATGGCACCATCCTAACACTAACTATGAGTGAAAAAAAAGTTTTGTGTTATTATTTATATCCTCTGAAAAATGACAAATTCTGCCAAAGTAACTTATGAGAACAACTGTATTGGGCTTTATAAAAAATAATTAGAGATCAATGTACTTCTTTCCATATTGCGCCTGCCTATAGGCTCTGATTAACATCTAACAAATAACTCTGTCAAACCCTTTGTTCCTAAATGCTGTTTTATGTTTTGTGTCTCCTGACAGCACCTATGTGTTTTCCAATGCCCTCACTTCACCAGAGTGTGCTTAGTCTGCCCGGCTACAGGAGGAAGTGCTCACACAAACTCTGGGCCAATGGGAGGCTTGGGCTCTGATCAGCTGGCAGAAGCTCAGAGCTGCCATCCAATTGTTTCTTGCAGCTGGGGTCATGTGACGACCTCTGAGCCGCTCACGCTGTTCTGTGGCGGATGAAAACAAAAGCTAATGAGGCCAGCTGCTCTTGTGTGTGCATGGTTCAGAGGCTACAGTGCTCTGAAAGAAAACAAGATTTAGGATCCAGCAAAAAGTGTCTGTGGTGAGAAATGGAATAGGCTTAGTGAGACAAATCAAACATATGCACAACCTCAACCTACTGATGAAATGAACATGAACATAACTGTATTTTCTGCTGATTTTTTGCATAATGTTTGGTTGTAATGGTTAATATAGTGTTGTACAATCTTACTGCTGCAGCAAGAAATTACATTAAAAAACTTTTTCCTGTAGAGAAAATGTAAGCAGTATAGAAATATCCTAAATCTCCACTGGCGGTGTTTACGTCTATCAATAGTTCTTACAGGGCTGTTTGGTCTCAATTGAAGTTCTGTGTCAAAGCATGTCTGAATACAACTCTACTGTTGTTATTTACGTCAAGAATACACAAAAAGAAGGTTGTGGTTATTGCCACTGTGATAAAAAAATAATTTGCACAATGTCTTGGGACTTTGCTAGGAACTGAGTAACATTATGTAGATTAGAGCATAAACATCACATCCTTACTTTCAGGTTAAAGCGGCACTTTGAGGTCTGGCAGTTTCTTTGCTGTTTTTGCTCGTATTTTCCCTGATAGCGCACCTCTATAGTGTAATGTTAAAAAAAAACACTGATGCAAAAACTCTGGTGATGAGCATCTCACTGCTCTCCTCTCCTCCTTTTTGACCATAAGCAACGGTTTTCTCTGCTTTAGCTTCTTTTACACCGGCACTGTCATGATGAATGACTGAGACTGACTGGGGTAAGTGTTTATGTGTGTAGTGTTTTTAAGCAATTGGTTTCTCATGAGACCCAAGACTCGCAAGACATTTTAAATTCAATGTACGATGGGTCGCCGCCATACATTGCAAGCCCGTTTTTCCACAAAGAAACGCCAGAGTGGTTTGGGACAGACCCCATTGAACAAGAAATCAGTCATTAACCTATCACAATGATTTGCGGTAAATGCGGTAAATCCTGCAAATTGACTCTTTAAAGACTAGCTGCCTATTCATTAAAATCCCCAAATACTGAGGTGTGGTCAAACACCTAAAAGGAACAGTGAGGCTATGGAGTTTTTAGAGTCAGATCTTAACCCATTTGGAAAGGTGAAACATAAATGTCAAAAGTTGGATGTAGCTGTAGATGCTAACAACTAATGAAGCACAGCTGAACAACATAAAGGACTTTGTATTTGGTGAGTCCCAGGGTAGAGCCTAAACACAGCAACAGACTTCTTCCAAATACAATCATTCAAATTTTTTGACTGCTATCAGCAGTGGTCCTCAAAGAGTCATGTGATGTTACTGTGGCTTGTTGGCTGATTTTTAATAACATATGAGAATCAGAAAATAACTGTTTAACAGAGTTTATTTATTTATTTTGGACAAAAGCCCTGAAGCCCTGGTAGATGACCAAACTAAGAAAGTTTTATGTGGCTAGAGAATATGTAGCTAGTGATGCTAGCTACATACTTAGCCAGTGAGAAATAATGTGATTTTAAAAGAGCAATAATATAAACCTTCAAAAAAATTTGCATCTATACAAAAAATTATCTGTGAAAAGTTTAGAATGTATTTTTTAATAATAATAATTTAATTTATATTGAGCTTTTCTCCAAAGGAACTCAAAGCGCTGACAAGCTATTATTCATTCACTCCAGTCATACACTGGTGGTGGTAAGGTACATTTGCACCCTCCTGACTGGCAGCCATTTTGCACTTATGGCCTCTCCGACCACCACCAAACACACTCACACATTCATACACCAGAGCTACAGACACTGAAAGCAAGGAGGATTAAGTGTCTTGCCCAAGGACACAATGACGGTATAAACAGAGAAGAGCAGGAACTAAACCACCAACGTTCTGATTATATGACAACCACTCTACACCCAGGGCTACTATACTACTGAAACACAAGTCTTGACTGGTCCATATGTTGGCAGATTTAAATAATGCCAAAACGTAACAATAGCAACAAAAATCAATGGCACAGACTGAGTGACCAAAAAATGACCTGTCTCAGGAGTATTTTTAATCCTGTGGACAGAACAAACATCATTGGCCCATTGCTCTTCCCTCACCAGATGGTCACCCCTCACCCTCACTCCATTTACACCTCTCTGGGTTACGCCAGCCAACCATTAAGAGTCTGCACCACACACCGAGACTTCCCCGGTGTCTTTGGGGAGGGCACACTGGGGTCTTTTTTAGCCGGGCCAGTTGTCATTCAGGTCTTAGCTTCTCTTAATCCAAATAAATTAGCAAATTGTAATTTTATAAACAAACAAGGCACTAATTATTTTTGAGGTTTTTCAAGTGCACTTTGCAACACAACCAGTTGGGATAGTGTCTTTGTTAAAAAGGAAAAGAACACCTCTCAATCATATATATGAAGGTGACCAGTTAGAATACAGTCCAGTTCCTCATTGATACATGGTAGAGTACATCCCAAAGAACTGAAATGGTCCCTTGTGGTTTCATCACAATACAATGTAATAGTGATTGATTCAATGAATGTTAATGGCCTATGAAGAGAGCTATATATAGATTTTAGTCAAAAGTGTTTTAATGTATATAATAAATTACATATTTATAACACACAGTTTGTGATTTGTTTGTTTAAGACAAGCATTAGCTATTACTTATGGGGTTAAAGTTTGTTTGATTAAGCACTGGGTGTATGATTTGTGAGATTTATGTCAAAAAAGCGTCAAACTAGGAAGTGGCGGTGCTGTAACAGCAGTGTCAGAACTTCATGGAGAAGCATGTACTTCCTCATTAGTAAATGTACAAAACAAAGTGTCAGATAAATTATGAGCTTAGTGTTTATCCGGGTAAGTGGCCGTCTGCCTCACCACATGCAGCGTGTCATGCTGAGACAGATTACTGCCATCATGACGCCTCAGACCCCTTAAACCCTGTCCCACTGAGAGAACAGATCAAGATCTGACAAGAACCTACGCTCAGAGGAACCGCAGGGGGCTGCAGTCTTTGGTTTAATCCTCCTTATTACTCCATACACTGCTGTCTATTCAAGAACTAAAGTAGAACTAAACCAGGACTAAATCCATACATAAGTTAATCACAGTTAAATAAAGACAAAAAGAAAGTAAGTTAGAATTAAACTAGAGCTATAGTAAATTAGCCATAACCAGCACTGAAGAAGGACTGAATCGGAGATTCTGCTAAAACTAAACTGATACAAAACTAAACCAGGACTAAATCAGGGTTACAAATGTGTCCCAACCTCTTACTGGTCCCTAGCCCCTTAATTACTACAGCCTCACTATGTACTGGACAATAATGGACTATAATGGATAAGTGCAGTGATTCTCAACCTTGGGGTTGCAAGATCATAGAGAGCCTCTCTTTCTCTTTGGTTGAAGTCAAATCCGTACTGTTTTAGTCTGTTTTAGTTCTGTTTAGGGAAATTCATATATTATAAAACTCCATTCCAGGCCCTGTCGCCCTGTTCTTACTCAAGTTCCATTCAGCAGTGCTAAAGCCCGCTGGAAAATTTAAAGAAAGGAAGTTCAAACTGAATAGCAAAATATTGCACTGTATGTATAACATTGCCACTTTTCACTGAATCATTAATGCCTCTTAATAGGCCTATTTTAGTTGGAACCATTGCTAGCTGCACAAGCATTCAGTTAAGCTTGTGACTGTACACAGCAATAAGGCTTTCAGACTTGTGTTAGGATTATCAGGGCTGCTAAAATGCATAAGCTTCTATTTGCTTTCAGCATAAATGTTTTTAATACAACAAAAGACCAACAAAAAATTCAGGCACAACTGCCAGGAAAATTGTTTAGGATGCAAAAAAAAACACCCAATAAATACAAGACTTTCTGATGCACAATAAGGAGGTACTTCAAAAAATGGGCTGCATGGTCAAGAAATAATAATACTCCTGTCTCATAGAAAGAAGGTCATGAGTTTAAACTCCGGCCAACTCAAACATTCTCGGCCAACTCCGGCCTTTCTGTGAGGAGTCTGTATGTTTTCTTCATGTTACTGTGGGTCCTCATCGGATACTCCAGCTTCCTTCCACCACTCAAAGACATGCATGTGCAGGTCAATTGCCAAATCTAAAGTGTTGTGAATGAAACTGGATATTGAATGGTTGCCTG
>JALDNG010005487.1:0-13325 GCA_024349245.1 Neodontobutis hainanensis
TCATCCTAACATAATATGAGATAATACCGTATATCTTTATACCTTTTTAAAAATCCAACTTTAATAAATTATTTTTAATTTAATTCAACACAAACACTTTTATTTAGATCTACATATAAAAACATAACTATATTCACCAGTTTCTAAAACAGTGACAGTGTTACTTTCAGATGTGAGGATATATCCCATCCTCTGCAGGAGTACACACTCCATCTGAGACTGACACCAGCTGAGTTTTCTTTCACTGTTCCCCTCTGAGAGTCAGAGTCTCACTTTTGTATAAATAAGTTATTGTTAATGTCACCTGCATATCTGGTTTGGATTGATGGCTGCTGGTCTGTGAGCAGAAACAAATAGAACTTCGAGAAAAATGCAATGGTATGTTTGGTTTTAAGTGTTGAAGTGTAGTATAAGTGTGTTTTAAATGTGCTTTTAGTTATATGTCCAGGTTTCTGGCCAAAAAAGACCCCAGAGAAACAAACACACTAAAAGGTTCGGGTCAGACCAAGGCAGGGGAATGTGAGGGAAAACAAAGTGGGTTGTTGAATGGTTTAGGGGTTTCAGTGAGTACAAGTCTTTGGTTTTAGGGTTTGTAAATCGTATTTGTTTTTACATATGGTCTATGGTTTAGGCTTATTTCAAAGAGAATTCTAACATAGTTATTGTTAATAACTTTTAAGGGTTTTAATGTTTTTACCCAGTTATTTGAGCAGATGTTATAAACATTTTTGTTCTGCTGCTGGAGAGGACTGAACTCCACCAGCCTCCATTGCACTTTTTGCACATTGTGCACTTTGATATTTATTAGAAAAGAAGCTTCTGTTTTCTGCTCATTATTACTTTTAATTCACAAACGTCCAGCCACTTCCCAGTCAGCCTCGTAACAAACCCCTTTAATTCCCCTTTATTTAATGGAAATTCAGTTGTTAGGGCTCTTCAAATGAGTTAAGGCAGAATTCTTCATCTTCCACAGACTGACTAATGGTAGAGTCTTATGGCAGTCAGAAAGAAGGAGTCCTTGTGTTGTTCTGTCCTGCAGCTCACTGATCTCAGACGTCCACTTGCTGTTCTCTCTTTTCCTCAGACTGTGGTCCCTGAACTAAAATGAGTTGGACATCCCTCCAACTCAGTTACATGAGCCTCGTTTCCACTGGAGCAGTATGGGGCAGGTCGGGTCAAAGGTATCTGACCCACCAGATGCACTTTGTCTTTAGAAGAGCGGCTAGTTTCCTTGTTTGATGTAAATCATCAAAAATAATGTAATAAACTGAAAAATTTAAAATTTATGATTTTTAGGCTCTGTAGGTGGTGTGTGGTTAAAAGTAACACAGTGTTAAAGAAGAAAATTAGAGATCAGAGATTATTATTATAGTAATTATTTAATTATTCATATTTACAAACATAAACATATGTACAAAATAATTTATAATCAACTTATTAAAATGAATGAATGAATAAATGGATGAATAAACGAATTAATGAATAAATGAATGAATTAATGACATTAATAATTGATTCTAGTCATTCTGGTGGCTCTAGTCAACGTGCTGCCTCTGATACACCTCCTGTTCCAATAAAAGACAGACTAGTTATGCACGTTATAATTGAATTTTCAACAAAACAAGCTGGATCTTTAAAACTCTATCCTCTCTATAATATGACCCTGAAGTACACGTTTGAGACTGACTGAGGACTACACTCAGGGCTTAAAACAAGTCCCTTGTTATTTTTGTGACCTTTTAAACCACAATACAACATAATAATAATAAAAACATTTGACTTGTAGATGTGATGTGTGCTTTTGGACTTACATCCCTGCTCTCCTCTTGGGCCTGTATAATGGCGGCCACAATAAGGTTCACCAGAACAAACTGGGCTATTATTACTAAAGTAATAATGCACAGGGGCCAACCAGGACAAGTAGGTTGCACAGTTTATGTCACCTGGTCAACACTTCCTCAAAGTATCCTTTAACAAATCAATGAAAAAACTTAGACATCAAAAATCACGGTAGAATTAAAAATATTGTAGATTAATATATATATATATTTAGTAAATATTGGGTTACAAAGCAGACCAGGCTCACCTGAAACACAGTGAGCATCGACCACAGGATGGAGTCAAAGTTTATCCGTTTATGCACATCTTCTGTGGCAAAGATGAATTTCGATCCAAAGCATCCCCAGTAGACTTGAATAACAGAGACATAGTCAGTAAACCTGCACTCGTAGAACCTCTATCTCTCTATTCTGAGAAGTACTTGCCTGAAAACAAAAATGAAAAGCAGCAACAGGGACCAGAGTGGAATGGCATCTTTCATGGACTTTATTAGAACTAGAATTAGTTTCCTCAGGTTAGGATGGGACTTAATGAGGCGCACTAGACGCAGCAAGCGAAAGACACGCAGCACCGCATCGAAACAGTTCCACTTGTTTCACAGATAACTCAGTTTATGACCAAAGACTCCGTGAGCCAACACATTCATACTGGTTTCAATCACAAAGAAGCTGAAGAAAGAGTAATCCAGAATCTGGTCGAACAAAAATACAAGCGGAAAGAGGAAGCAACCTTAACATTCCTTTAAGAACTGCCACACATTATAATGACTGTCTTTCAGAGTGATTGTATTTTGATCTCTCACTCAACAAAGTGTTTTATTATCCTTTAACAAATCAATGAAAAAACTTAGACATCAAAAATCCCGGTAAAATTAAAAATATTGTAGATTAATAAATGTAATAACAAAGTAGTAACTAGTAATGGCTCTCTAATTAAAACAAAAGTATGGCTTGTTCTCAGGCAACATCATGGCTGGCACTGCTGTGGAAATACAGTTACAGTAAATCAGCAAACATTTAGCCACATATAATCAATAAATTAAAAAATTCAGTGATTGGATTTTTGTGTTTTGTTGCATCCTATTATTTCGTTGAATGATAGGCCATCAACTGACTGAGAACAGGCTATACATCAGCTTAATATGTTTTTAATGTTTTCCATTTTTGCCAGTTACTTATTGTTGCTCTGTGCATTTCATGGCTCAGAAACAAAAGCCCCATCTGTTCAAAACGTCACAGCAAAAGAGATTATAATATTTTTCAGCAAAGTCAGGTCTGATGCAGACTTGAGGAAGTGTGAATAAAAGGCTCAATGGAGTCTGATTGAGAGCGTTACTGCAGCATTGGGGCACCCTTCACACATGTACCACTCGGAGGACAGGGCCATACATTTCTTGGCACGTGGAATACCATGACATCATTACACTTCAAGCTGTTTTGCAATGTTTATGTTGTTGAACTGATAACTTTGATTAGAAAACTTACACAACTGCAAACTATTGTGGAACGTTACTTACTATTTATTTAGCTGATGTTTTTATCCAAAGCGACTTACATTAAGCTTCAATTCACCAGTGTTACAGCTGGAACACCACTGGAGGCAGGAGTGTCTTTCCCAAGGACACAACGACAGTATAAACCAGAGGTGGGGGACTCGAGTCACATGACTTGACTCGAGTCTGACTCGAATCACAATTTTCGGGACTTGCGACTAGCTTGATTAAAGTATGAAAATGACTTGACTTGACTTTGACTTGAGAAAAAGTTACTTGAGACTTGACTTGACTTGAAGTGGAAGACTCGACAATGACTTGAACCTATAAAAAACAAACAGCAATAAAATGTATTAAAAATATATAATTATTGTGACGTCAGCGCCACTAATCAGTGTCTGTGCCTTTGGCGCTGCACAATTCAAACCGCCAAACATGGAAGGCGCTAGTAATGTTGGTCGAGCTCCACAAATAGTCTTGTTTGGCTACAAGGACTTTGGACTGGACCGTGACAATAAAAAAAGATTTGCCAGATGCAAAATATGTAACTCCAGAATATCCGACACCACAACCACAACGTCAAATTTCATTCGACATTTCAAGAACCACAAGGCGGTAAGAAATGCATCTCTTTCTAGTTAGTTTCACTTAGATCTATAACGATTACTAATGTAATGAATTTAGCTTTTATAATTCGGCATATTTTTTCTTACTAGAAAGCAACTAGAGCATTATCATTACTGATACGTCTCATAATTAACGTTATTGGGTAATTTGGCTATAACAGTAACAGTACTGTGTGTGGAAACTAAAAGGCTTATACCATACTGCGTGACAGGCTAACATGGAGGCTAGCACCTTATCACTAGCACCTACAGAGTTTCTTTTTTTTTGGTACAGACAAGAAATAATTACAGCACAATTACATATTAGGCAGTTTATCAGTCACAATAATTAATTTATAAGGTTATTATTAGCCCTTATGCTTAACCCTCTTAGCGCCAAAGTCGCAAAATTGCAACTTAACTGGAAAAAACAGCCGCTACTTCTGGTTTATGTGCTAAATTATGCTTCCACTCCCTTCCACCAGATGCCAGACATCCTTTAGTTTGTGGCTAGTCTACTATTACCATGTGTGTTGCCATTAAAACATTTGTAGAAGACTTCAAACTCGCATGTCAGAGTATTCACAATCTAACTTATGGTCTCAGTGGGACTGTCAGGACCGGCGCAATAGAAGCCTCATTCTCTACACTCGAGCTTGTAAACGCTAAAATGACAAATAAAAAAAACACCTGTGATGAAGCTTTGGCTTTAGTAATGGCTGACTCTGGCCGCGATAGTGACAAGGAGTTTGTGAATAATGCGGTCTCTATTGACAGCTGTTTGGGACAAATACGTGTTGTTCATTTTGAAACTTTACCCAGTCGAGGAGAGAATGGGCTAAACCGAGTCAGCGCGAATGCGCAGATCAACGCAGTGATACTAATAAAAGTGTATGTGGCATGGCATAGTTGTAGATGTGCTGTGCCTCATTAGAGGCACAGCACATCTACAACTATGCCATTTGGATAAAAACAGATAAAGCTACTTCAACCAAACACCTACAGTACATGTTTTTATTTCTCAGATCTATTTTCATACGTTTTACTAGTTATGGTGTAATAGAAGTTGTTGTTGTACTGTAGTTTACTAATTTTGCTTTACAAGTTACTGTTATTAATAATTCAATTTCAGAAAAAGACAGAAAAAAGAAAAATATATTATCACATTTTAATTAGTCTGTATGTACTGTAAATAACATAACTGCAATATATAATGCCATGGTATGCCAATAGATGCATACACTTATTTCATTCATATATTTTGGGTCATACCTGACATTTTTCTAGTTTAGAGAACTACTCTATTTCTTATCATTTTCAAATCACACAGATCTCAGAAATCTGTATTTTTAAAAATAAACCCTTGCGCCTAAAGACAAGACATTAAAAAGAAAAAGAGTTTTACATTCTAACAGTAACTTGCATAAAAGTATTTACATTTCTGTAAAAACATATGAAACTGTGTGAATGCTGGAACCAAACTTTATGTGAATACGTATACGAATCAGTAAATTATCATTTTTAAATTAATTTATATTTTCCTTAAATTGCAGTATTTAAAAAAATAAAGAATGTTTGCGCATACAAAAATATATATATATATTTATTTTTTGTTTTAATGTGTACAGTTAATGTTCACAGTTTTCCCTAATTTTCCCTAATCCATGCAGATATGATGAATATCTCAAATCCAAGATACACTGCAGCGATCTACAGCAGCCATGCATGTCACAGTTCATTGTGCCCCAGTCTACTACATATCCAGTCAACCATCCTCGTCAAAAGGCCATTACAGAAGCAATAATATCTGATCTGATCATTAATTGCAACATGCCCCTGTCTATCACTGACAACAGGCACTTCATTCACTTTCTCTCCATTATGGACACAAAATATACTGCAGTGAGCCGCAGAACCATCACCTCAAGACTTGACACTGTGGTGTCTGAGAGACAATCAAAACTAATAAGTGAAATGGCCACAGTTGAAAATCTGTCTGTCACAGTGGACATTTGGTCAGACAGAAGAATGAGAGGCTACCTTGGTGTCACCGCTCACTGGATGAACACTGCAGCAGATTACGTTGAAATCTCATCTACTAGCTTGCAACCGGTTCAAGGGTCACATACAGGAGAGAGAATTTGTGAAGAATTTGAACAAATATGTGATCAGTATAAAATCAAACAAAAGATTGATCATATAATTTGTGACAATGCACCAAATATGAAGAAGGCATTCACCACATGTTTTCCCAGTTCAGCTGAAGCAGATGAGGATGATGACTGCCTGGATGATGCAGAACTTCGGAATGCCCTTCCAGTGGATGAAGAGGAGAAGCTGAATGAGACCTTGACCTCCAAAAGTCAGCATAGACTACAGTGCTTTGCACACACACTACAATTGGTTGTTGGTGATGGTCTTAAAGAGACCAGGGCTGTTAGTTCGGCTCTGGCTAAAGCGTCGGATCAGTTCTCTGCTCCACACAAGTACTTCTTTTAAGGAGGAATTTGAGAAAGAATTTGGCCAACGTGGAGTCCCTGCTTCTGTTGTTACTCGATGGAATTCAACTTTCCGACAGCTGAAGTCCTTGCTTAGCTGTGACTACCAAACTTTGTGCAAGGTCTTGGACGTTAGAGGGCACAGAGAGACTATTTTCACTCTAAGAGAGTGGGCTCAGATTAAAGAACTGGTCAGCATTCTGAAGCCCTTTGCTGATGCCACTGATCTCACTCAGGAGAGAAAGTTGTAACCATAAGTGCTGTGATTCCATGTGTTCTCTCTCTCAACAATCACTTGGAAAACCAGAAAGAAGGAACACAATACTTGGTCAACCTAATCCACAGTCTTCAAAGATCACTGCAGAGAAGATTCAAAGGCATCTTTGTATGTATGTAAAAATGTCTCATACAGATCCCAATGAAGGAATCCTGCCATTCTCTGATCCTGTTTATGTCAAAGCAGCTGTTCTTGATCCAGCCTTTGGGGTTATGTGGATAGAGCATGATGTATTGGTTGATGACAAGCTGAAGGAGCAGTTGACCATGGAAGTAAAAAGTAAGTAATAGGCTAATTTTAGAATTAGACCCCATACTTGTAAATACTACATTATTAGTAGTATTTTATTTATTTATTTCAGAAATTGGAAGTGCTGCACAATAAAGTTTATTGTTTATCAAGACTGCAAACGTTTAATGGTTTATTGAATAAACCATTAAAAGTTTACAGTCTTGATTTAAACACCAAAGTAATCTTATTCCTAAATGACAATGTTCAATGTACGATCACAGCAAACAAAAAAAATTGCATTGGCACTACTGCTGGCCCAGAGAGCAGTTAATTTGTAATATGTATGAATTAAAATGAGACCTTAAATCATTTATTAAGTTTCTGACTGCTTAAAAAATCTTTTAAATTAAATATATTTTAATAGACTACATCAATTAACATTTTGTCAGAACATTTATTAAATGACATAAAACTTATTTTTTATTGTCTATTTAGAAAAAAAAATTATGATGCTTAATGTATCCAGAATCATGCAACTCTAGAATTTTGTGTATGCTTATTTGTATTTTACATTTTTGTGTTTTAGATCTGATTCTCCAGGAGGCAGAGCGTACCAATATAAAACAGACAGATCATGGAGATGAAGAAGAGCAAATCAAAGGGGATGAAACTGGGCTGTTCTTATACCACAAAAAGCAAAAGAAATCTACTCATTTCAGCCCTGCTGCCCAGCTCAACCATTACCTGGACAATTGTGATGGCCAGAACTGCCTTTTGTTTTGGGGAATGAACAAGGAGAAAATGCCTTCACTTTTCCAAATTGCAATGAGGGTATTAGCTGTGCCTGCTTCAAGTGCACCTGTTGAGCGTGTGTTCAGTCATGGGGGGATTATTATGAGGCCCCATCGTTCACAACTTAGTCCCATTGTCTTGGCAAATCTTATTTTCTGTAAATGCAACAAATTTTAGACTGTTTCAATTAAACTGAATTAGACAGATTGGATTATACATCTTAGACTCTAAATGTTTTGTGTAAATAACAATTTATTTTATTTTCAGATATTAATGTAGCACAGATGTTTACAAATTCATCATTTCTGTGCAAAAATAAATTTGTATTGGAAAAAATTACCTCTTTTTATTTTAGTACTTGACTTGAATTGACTTGAATTGACTTGAAACTTATCAGGACTCGACTTGACTTGCTTAGGGTGAACCCATGACTTGACTTGACTTGCTTGATTTATCTGAACTGTGACTTGAGACTTGACTCGAGACTTGATGGTTAAGACTTGAGACTTGCTTGGACTTGACCATGTGTGACTTGTCCCCACCTCTGGTATAAACTGTGAAGAGGCGGGAATCGAACCACCAGGGACAACCGCTCTACCACTGAGCCACTAAGCCCCACTTCTGCCACAGTCATTTTCTAAAAACATCCACTTGCTCGGGTGGGTTTTCTTTGGGTACTCACTAAAGCCCCACTAACATCAAAAACATGCTGGATGCCCCTGGTGAGAATGCAGATAAGGAATAACTGCTATAAATGTTTACAGCTGCACTATGTACATTGATGGAGCAATAACAGTCGTTAGGAATACATGTTTTAGAGCCAGTGCACAGGCAAAGCTATGATTGTGTGCTAGAATTTTCTTTTGTGTTGTGGATGTGGGCTTGTTCTTGAGTTTGTCTACCATCAAAATGCCGCTCCAGTTGTCTCCTGTGCACAGTATGTAGAGCGTCAGGAGGGCACTGCCAAAGTTTTGAAAGTTGTAGTAGGGACTCAAGCCGACACATGGATACTCTGGAGTACACTCTAGTCACGAGAAAGATCGATATAACAATCAATATATGATAATAATATAAACAATATACACATTATATTAACAATGTTTTAAATACATACGACAAACACAATATGTTTATAATAATATATGTACTGTGCTAGTGTTTTTGACTGACCAAGTGACGCAGCATAAACTTCACTGCTCATAAAAGGAACTGTGAATCAACAAAGTTTAGAAGACTTACAGGGTAATGGTCCTCTTTGCGAAGCCCTCTACAGACCACACCATAATCTCCTGATCCCAGCCATTCTGTGACCAAGTCATTAAACCCTGCACACAAAAAACTATAAGACGTTAATGTGCTGACTAACATAGTAAAAATAACTATTAAAAACTCTTTCTTCTCCTGTAAGACCAGACGCCTGAGTCTACACAAAAGACTAAACAGCCCAACAGTGAGCACAGTGTTGTCACCAGGATCAGTGAAGAGTGGATGTGATCTGTGTCGTGTCTGACCTGTCTGTGACGGCCGAGTGAACTCTGACCAAGTCTTAGACAAGCTGGTCTTGACGTTTTGCAGTTTTGATGTCAAAAACTTTTTGATCTTTGGGATTAGTTGTAAATTTTTCCAAAATACAACTATTCATTTTCTTGTACTTTAACATATAGCTTAGTTTTAACAAATTTTATCAAATTTAAACACTTTCAATAAACCAAAACAACATATAACACTTTGTCTATTAACACATTAACACAACTGCAAAATGGCGGATCAGCACGTGACTCTAGTGGTAATTACACTTGCACATGAACCTTAAATTAATATGCGTAACTTGTACATTAGGTGCTTTAAGATTCACTACATGTACATAAATCTACAATAAATCAATGGTAAAGACACATGTAACTAAAAGTACACCCGCTTTCTCTCCACGGTGCTAGCTTGCAAACCTCCGCTAGCTTAGCATAAATTAGCTACAGTGTTTCTGTAACTGTGCATTTACACAGATACATTTCGGAAGTTTCATCCCAACACTTGTACTGTTTTCATGTGATTTCACAAACTTCACACCAACCTGAGAAAAGAATACAAGAGATAGATGACTTCATCTTCTGCTTCATTTGACTGCAGGGTTTATTCTGCAGTTCTGCCCCTTGGATTCCTAACCCGTTGTTGGTGCGCCCCTTGTGACACTCCAAAGTATTGTATTATACAGTTAACGCATCTTGTTAACACATCTCAAAATTAATTTATATCTGTTTTTAACCATTTTTCTCAAGTATATTGAAACAATGTATTACTATGAGCCTTACATATGGCACAGAGTCTGATGATACATTTAACTCTAAAAGAGCAATGTCATGGTTGTTTGAAGCAAAGATGTTAAGACATTACTGCCTTTACATTACACTGCCTTTGATCTGTGTGACAACCCTCTTGTGACATGCAAAGAAATCAGATACCTTGGTCACTTTTTAACAGATGTGTGACTGATGACAGCGATGTTCAGAGACAGTGTGTAAACTCTATGCACAGTTCAATTTCTTGATTCATAAGGACATACAGATAGTGTTTGAGAGGTAACAAACATGTCTACAGCAGTGTAGGTAAGTGCACCTAGAGAATCTGGTTTAAAGCTGATAAATGAAGACTTATCCACTGCTGCATGAGAACTAAAGATAATGTTTCAAGAGAAAGTGACTGACAAACCTGTCCTGGGAGAAGACCAAGGGCTTGAGGGTCATTTATCCTCTTTGGAGTCCCCTGGAGACTCGAGGATGTAGTTGTAGTCTTTGGCCACCTTTACTGTGTGGACATGTTAGGGCTGTAATAATAAAAAAACATTATTAATAGTATTATTATGTTGTTGTTTCACTGTGTTGATAATGTTGCATAAATATTCCTTATTCACACATCTAATAATGCATAGAGGTATGCAGCAAAGCATTTGTGAAGCCACAACTTTGCACAACCTTGAGGCGGATGGGCTACAACAGCAAAAGACCCCACCTTTCTAAAGGGCAAAAGTCAGGGTCAATTACACTAAATTAAAACACTAAATAAATATAACAATTGCCTGTATAAATTAAATGTACTCTTAAATTTTGACATTGCAAATAAGTACTTTAATCACATAACATCACTTGAGCACATGACGTGGGGGCTGGGCATAGATGGTGTGGGGGCTGGGCATAGATGGTGTGGGGGCTGGGCATAGGTGGTGTGGGGACCACATTTGTCACAAAATGTGCTTATTTTTTTACTTCTGTAAGCACATGACGTGGGGGATGGGCAGAGGTGGTGTGGAGACCACAAGCTTTGTGGCTTTGCCTCGGTAAACTTCTTGTGAATGCTTTGCTAATATTTATCTGCAGTTCACTGCAATGTTTTGGTGTAAAGCAGGAACACAATTATTAACACAAACACAAAAGACACAAAATAATACAATGAAGTAATGTTTTAGTTTGTTCATGTCTGTTCTCACCTTGATCACTGTCCTCAGTTGGTTGCTACTTGCTCCCAACACATCCCTTTAACTCTAGCAAGTTTCTTTTCCTCAGTCCACTCCAGGACAGCCTTAATGATGGTCAGGAGGGCTCAGGAGCCAAGCACAGCAACGTCCTCCTCCCAGTTAGGCTGCACACCTACTGTCGCCAGCAACTCTGAACAAAAGCGGTACATGTTTCAAATGGGTATCACACTCAGGGTGTTTAGTCCTGACATTTAGAAGTTTTAGAGTAACAGGATCTACTCGGTTGCCTGTGTGAATGTGTTTAATGTACCCTGAACGTGTAAATGATTGTTATTAATGAAAGTGAAGTGGACCTGACTGTTGTACCGTGTCGGGGTTGGGTCATAATCAAGCGTCTCTCATGGAAACTCCTAAATGGTCTTTAAATACGGCAAAATACAGCAAAATACAGCGAAATACAGCAATATACCGCCATCCACCAGAGGCACGACTTTACAAGTGTAAAAATCATGTTTACAGCCTGGTACAAAAGATGGCTCCGGTCTCTAGAGCTTCTAAAGTTTTTAATTAGGACAACTCTTAATTTTAATTTTTGATTAATATGTTTATGCTATCTGAAAACCATTGTTTTACTATGGCGTAAAGCCGAAAAGCCGGATGTAGCTGCCATTTTATTGCCCTGTCATAATGACAGTACTGGTAAATACAAGACCAATCGGCCGATAACCTCTATGGTCATAATACACTCCACAGAACAGATACATCCTATTCATCAATAGGTAGGAGTGGCTAGATTAAGACAGTTGTTACTGCTTAGACACAAGTCTTTGTAAACCAAGTAACAAGATATACAGTCCATGTGAAATAGAAAAGAATAAACTCACGGTGATCGTGTAACTGGTCAAAGAGGATTTGCAAATACTAAAGAATGCTATTAGCCGGAGGAGGAGAAGCAAAGCGATCCTCCATGACATGGATCACAAGAAGCCAGAAAGGTCTTGGCTTTTTAACAGACTCTTGCTGTCTCTTTGTAGATTCATCCAGGTTTTCATCTAAAACATGGAGCAGAGAACACAAATAGACAGTGGGGTATTTTAGTTATATTAACTAATAACAGTTCAGTGGCTGTTGTATGAATTGGTTTAATAAATTCAAACCAATCAAGGTGTGCTTCATTTGTAAAACTGGAGGTGGGGAGACACAGAGAATATTTAGGGGAAGAATCAAGATGGAAAAAAAGGAAAAGGAAAATGATTGTTATGAAGACTACATTATAGCTTTTTGTATATAAATGATGCCATTTTAACAAACTAATGGGCATATTCTAAAGACTGAGTTATAGTTCAGTTAAACATGTTTAAAAACAGGTCACATTAACTTTTACCCACAAATTATTTCTATAAACTGTGGTTTGATTGACCTCAGAAACATTGTAAATACATTTATTTGTGACCACATGTTACACTGTGTTTTTACTGTTCAGGCTAGTTGTAGCTAGTTGTAGCATTGGATAACTATTTTAAATTAAGTTAGATAGGTTAAAAAAGGAGATTGGCTTAAACCAAATAACTCATTTAACTCAATAGATAAGAATGAGAATCCAGTCTGACAGGCACTAGGACCCAATACCTGGTCAGTGAGCTGAGGCCACAGATATGGAACATAAATATGAGTTTGTTCAGGGCCTAAACACAAGGCCAGATAAAAGAGATGCAGTAAGTTTATCCTTTTTGTCTTCTTCATAATAGATAATACACAGATCCTCTTTAATGTAGTAATATCTGCATATTACCCTTGACTCAGTGCCTAATTTGTGGGTAAAAGTTAATGTGACCTGTTTTTAAACATGTTTAACTGAACTATAACTCAGTCTTTAGAATATGCCCATTAGTTTGTTAAAATGGCATTATTTATATACAAAAAGCTATAATGTAGTCTTCATAACAATCATTTTCCTTTTCCTTTTTTCCATCTTGATTCTTCCCTAAATATTCTCTGTGTCTCCCCACCTCCAGTTTTACAAATGAAGCACACCTTGATTGGTTTGAATTTATTAAACCAATTCATACAACCACTGAACTGTTATTAGTTAATATAACTAAAATACCCCACTGTCTATTTG
>JALDNG010005488.1:0-12720 GCA_024349245.1 Neodontobutis hainanensis
CGCTCCAGTAGGATACCGTCAATGCTCTGAAGCCCACCGCTAATGACTTTTAAAAATAAGGTGCTATCATTATGTGTTAAGATAATGTAAGATTATCTCGCAAAAAAAAAAAGTAATTAACTTTTTCTATAAAATCATTATTGCACACAAGATTGTGCTAGTGTTATGTGTATTAGCTGCGCTTAGGACGTGTCTGGGAGTTCTGTTGCTCTTATATTGAACTGCCTTCAGAGTGTAAACTATACTATTTTAATATTTATAAATCTGGGCTTAAAAGAATTGTCAATGTAAACATATAATTTCTCTTAGGCTAAGTGACTAAAAAATGTATATTTTTTTAGGCACTTAGCCTAAGAGAAATTATTGCAAGCTTATAACAATGGTCTTTTCTTTCTGTGAAACCTGTTGTTATCTACCCTAACCCTGCCCTGCAATTGTTATTCTAACACTATATGTACTGTACTAGTTTGGTATCATTTTAAGGTTATTATAGCACCTAATGTGTTTTTGTATGTTTGTTTAAGTTTTCAACTAGGTGATCCAGACAGACTGGACCAGTGGGTGTTGAAGATGATAATGCCAGAGTAACATTAGTCCACATGGGTTATTGTGGAACTGTAGTTGTCTGTGAAGGTTCTCAGTCATCCAGGACATCTTGAAGAAAAGGTTTGAGTAACAGCACCTGGACTAATTTTTCAAGGTGAAGACGTTTTGTCTCTAATTCCAAGAGACTTTATCTCACAGCAGGTAAAAATGGACCAATCCATTCACTGTGTCACTGCATCAAACAGATTGAGGAGTGGATGCAAAATAATTTTCTCCAACTGAACAGAAACAAGACTGAACTAACCATCAGTCTTGGGCCATGGGCCACAGAAACAAAGAGAATGTGTCAGCAGTCACCTCAAGTCTCTTTGTCTAAAATCTAAAAAAACAGGTTAGAAATCTAGGGGTCATCATGGACTCAGACTTAAATTTCCCAAGTCACATTAAGTCATTTACGTCATCTGCATTTTATCACCTTAAAAACATTTCCAGAGTCAAAGGGATAATGTCTCAACCAGACTTAGAGAAAGTTATTCATGCTTTTATCTCCAGCAGGTTAGATTACTGTAACGGCCTGCTCACTGGTCTCTTAAAGCGAGGGTTAAGACAGCTGCAGCTTATTCAGAACGCTGCTGCTCGGGTTCTAACACCAGAAAGTACAACCACATCAGTCCAGTTTTAAAATCTCTGCACTGGCTTCCTGTTGCTCAGAGAATACTTTAGAAAACTTTAACACAGCACTGCTGCTTTACAAGTGTAGTGAAGTCTCTCAGTACCACCAGGAACCAACACCTCTCAGAGGATCAAAGAATTTACACCTCTGAACTTTTAAAGACCTCTTCCCTTTTGTTTATTCAGACTGAGGAGATTTGATTAGCAACTCTGTGCTAATCTGGACCAGATGCTCGATGTTGTGTTAAGAAAGTTCATGGAGAAGTAAACTAAATTAACGACTTTGTTTTCGAGACACTTCAAAGGGCCATGTAAGTGTTATCTTCGTGGAGACCGGGCCGGCTAGAACCAAAAGCTGACACGGTAATCTTGTGTGATATATACCGCTGCAATATGACTCTCAACTCAACAGAAAGGAATGCCTTTAGTTTTGGGATTCTAAAATTGATCGAACAGTGCGCTCTGCTGGATAAGCAGAGAAACAACGCTGCATTGGAACTACAGTCGAAGTATTTTGCAATATATAAAAAGTGTATTAAAGATTGTTATTAAAATGTGTAATCTTCACCATTTTTCCTTAACAGGCTCCAACAGGACAACGAAAGCTAAAGATGTTACTCTATTCTACTTCACACAGTCGTATTGTACAATAAAACAAATTGTTACATTGTTTTCATTAAAACTAGAAATAATGTAATATGTGTTTGGTCTTTAAAGATTCGTAAAGACATTTCCCATGCACTTATGATATAATGCAGAAGCAATATGGTTTTAAAATGTGTTTTAAGTTAGTTTATTTGGTGGAGCAGAGAAGTTTATTCTCAAATCTTAACTTTAGGGAACACCCCTTTTCCCCAAACGTGTGTAAACACGCCCTCTTCACGTCGATTACTAAAGGCCCTGCAGCCCGGAAATCGCTCTCTTTTGTACTCTTGAAAACGCTCTTCCTTAAGCTTAACTCTTTGTTTTACCCGCTCTTACTTTAAGCTCACTTATTTTACTTTCGTAAACTTTCAAGTCTTCGAGCCCACAGCACACACCGTGCAGACGTGAATTTTATCTTTTTAAAGACTCAACGCACTGATTTTTGGTTTTGGAAAACCTTCCACGGAACTACGTAATTCCCGCGACGGAAGTGGAAATTTTTGTAGTTCTTTACGCTAAAACGAGTCCGCTAAACAATTTAGCCCTCGTTAAATCCAGAAAAGACGACTCTTTCAGTCTTTCAGTGATCCTTCAGTTTTAAAGAATTTAATCTCAACTGCTGGTAAAGTCTACTTTACCCTCAAGGACAATCACAGAACGCCGCTTTGTTGCCAAGGCGCTGCCTGAAGCCAGTTCAAAGCGTGGACACGTGCTGCCTTTTGTTGCCGGAAACCAGCAGCGAACCCAGGGATCTGAAGCATCTCTTTGGAACCGTTTGGGCCCGCACCGCTGGTACCAAATCACCGGATAAAGAGTGAGTCGAGCATGTGACACAAAAGTTGGCGTTATAAACCCTGTGTATTGTGATTAAGTCCAACAGCATCTCTCTCCCCTTACAATCTTCAAATAGCCGTCAATAGTTACCTTTTAGCTAAGCCGTTTAACCTTCCCCTTTCCCCTCCGTAAGCACTCCGAGTAAATCGCATAAAACAATGATTAAACTCACTTTACTCCACCAAAGATTCTAACAAGTAAAACCTTGTTCTACGTCAATCATTGTTTGTGTTAATTACCCTCATCATTTGCCCCTAATTATTCCTTTGTGTCCTTTCCCTGTTATTATTCATATTTTAACCTTGCATAATCTTTAATAAAACCCCATAAAGACATTCTTGTTTCATTGTTTAATTTAGATTTGTGTCGAAAACAAGTGAGAATTCATTTCCTTTAAGATTAATGAGACTATAATGACCAGTTTCCTTAGAACTGTTAAAACTAAGGTGATGCCCCGAAAGAAATTAATATTTTGATAAACAAAATATTAATTATTAATTTATAAGACTATATCTCCCTACACAAGTCTCTTAATGGTTTAGCACCAGAATATATTTCTGAAATGCTAGTTGCTTATGAGCCTCCTCGGTTACCCAGTGTATGAATTGTGCTATATAAATAAAATTGCCTTGCCTTATAAAATATTACCTATAAAACATATTATAGAGAGAAACATAGTGTGTTCATAAATTATAAAGTATTTATAGTATTTTGGCTTTAATTGCATAATCTACAGGTTCTTTCTGTACATTTAATACATGTTCTAACTCTATTTAGAAAAAGTATGTGACAGATAACAATCTTTCAATAATATAGTTTAATCCCAAAAAACATGCACAAAAACTAGAAGTGGGAATAAACTTATTTATACGTTTGAAGTCTTTGCTTTCTTTAGTGGTCTTACAAGTAAAACTTCTAATAAAATTAGAATAAAGCATAAAAATGTTTTAACAGCCATTAGAGTTGATTTTAAATTTGTTGATAAATGCAATCAAAGTCATGAAGTCCACTTACTATCGACGAACGAAATCCCACTGAAAAAAAAATGTAGCTGGTGTTAGCATTCGCCTTAGCCTCGGCTACCGCGGAGTGAGCGTAATTACCCACGCGCGCTTGCAATGCAACACTCCCTTTGCCCATTTCCTATGACGAAGGAGTCTGAAATGTCCGGATGTAATCGCCATTTTTAGTAATATCAGTGAATAGGGGGCCAATGGGCGGATATCATCCATATTTATACTATCTATGAATTTGCACCACATAGGGCCACATTTCTTTAAGCTGTTTTGCTGCAGGATATCCAGAAGACACGTAGTTGCTTTACATGAAGAACCACCTTTGTACCACCTTTGTCAGCTCATCGAGGGAAACTAAGACTGAGAGATGAGAGGTCAGTGGATCCAAGTGAATGGGACCCGGAGCCAAGGAAACAGAAACAAAATATTATTCCTAATATCTTCAATTTTATGATTAAAGAAATCTAAAAATTCTTGTGCACTAAAGGGAGAGGCATTTTCAGTTTTTTTTTGGTTGGATTAGTTTAGCAACTGTCCCAAAGAGAAACCTGGGGTTATGCTGGTTTCTCTGATTAGAGATGAAAAATTGGCAGTCTTTGCAGCGCTGAGGGCGTGCTTATAGGTGTTTACATACAAACACCACTTTTGATAATTTAGATTTGTTTTTGACCTGCGCCATTTGCGTTCAAAACTCCTGCAGACCTGTTTCAAAGCCCGCGTTTCCTCATTATACCATGGCGTAGGTCGTCTGGTTGGTCTGGGCCATTGACGGTGTAAGGGCTGGACATAGCAAGCCCGCTTCCGGGTCTGTGCCTAATAGGAAGTAGGGGTTGGCTCCATCAAGCTTGACCCCTATTGACATCCATTGAAAAATCGGCGGCAATTACGAAGTGACTATTTTTGTCACAGTCATCATTCTAACGCTGCCGCCTTTCTTTGAACACATTCTTATTATTCCCGTAATCGCTATATTGATATTGGTCACATAACTCATGATATTAAGATTAATAACTGACCTATCAGATGCCTCCATTCTGCTATGTCGGCTCGCGGGGGCGTGGCTGATCTCGCTCCCAGCATCTTGTAGTTTAAGCTGCTCTCAGTAAAATATATACCGGATATATATGAACAGAAGAGAGACCCGTGGAGGCCTAACTATTTTAAATCAGTGAAATTTAAGCTTTTTGCTACACCCAAATATTGTTTTTGGTTATTCTTTGTTTTCCGAAGCTTTTTAGCCAGTATGTCTTTGTTTTTTGTTAATTCGTTTGTTAGTTGCTGCCGTTCATGAATGGAGATCGCTTGCTGTTAGCTAAAAGCTAACGCTAGCTGTGTTTGTTAAAATCACTTTTTCATCGTACAACTGCACTAAATGAACAACGCTCCAGTCTCAAGGTGAGTACATTTTTGCATGTCTTAAAATACTGCTCAGAATATATACATTTGTTATTCTTTAGTTAGCTGACCTGAAGGTGGCTCCTTACCGTTTTTAAGATAGCTTAATATGCTGGACCAAACTTGGTAATAATATGATATACGGTCATATCTAATCTTCAATTTAGAAGGAATAAAGCATAATGCTCTTATAGTTTTTAGTAAGATAAGAATAAATGTCTCTGAATCAATAATTACTGTGTAGTTCGCAAACACAGTAAATGCCATAATATAATCATAATAGTAATAATAATAAAAGCAAAAATTAGAAGTAAGCTTAATGTACTCTTTTACAAAGATCTGGGTTGTGTTTTTTTGGTAAATACATTTGACACGCACCTGTTTAATAAAAATAGATATTGTTCTCTCTCAGATTTCCTAAAGGTGATGCTGTCAGGGTGATGCTGTCAGGCTGAGGCTGATCAGAAGAAAGGCTCTTGTTGTGGTGTGAGCACTTTGAAGAGGATATTCAGACAAAGGTGGCCGTTACATTAAACTACACAATACATTATCCATTACACCCCAATGCCCACCAACCTCTGAGACTTTTTTACTCTAGAAAACACTTCCCTTACTCTACAGTCATACATCTCTTAAACATTACTGTAGCTAAAGTGCATGTGTTAGTTTTATATTTGGACACTTATCTGTAAATCATGACAACAGTCACAGGTAAATGTTTATGCCAGGTTTTAAACATGACAGACATGACCTCTGACCCAGTACAGTTCACATTAACTAAAGTATTATATTTAGGCAAATAAAAGTCCACTATTTTCTGAAAAACAATTCTTACACACACAGTAACGTACAGTAGGCTGGTGAATAAAAACTAAGATAAGTGTTTTTTTTTTTCTGTAATTGCCAGTACATCTCATGTACAGAGGTGACCGGGCCCAACAGCAAGACTTGTTTTAAACATACGCTTTTACTTTGTTATCTGTCTTTGCAGAGCTCCTCTACAGTTACCTGTATGCTGCTGCTTTTCTGTCGACCCAGTCCAGTCAGGTTAAGTCCAGTCAGGTCCAGTACTGGCCAGTTATCCGTCTGCTGCTCTGTTCTTGGACAGTGTGTGTGTGTGCTCCTGGACAGTTGACATAGCCCAGCCTCGTCTTCCTCAGCTTCATCTGACATCACATCCTGGTCCATCTACAACCTAAGCGTTTTTTAAATAAACTTAAACAAAATAGAATCTCCATTCATTTATGTGTTTCTAGGTTTGAAGGCATATATAAACTGTTTTTAAGATCTTGAATCTGACATAATTTATACACTTTGTTTTTAAGTGCACAGTTAATAACTTGTAAAAAGGCTTTTTATTAATTTTTAAAGAAACTTTTAAATAACATGAAAGTAGATGAAAGCAAACAGACAACTTTAAATAATTTATTACTATAGTGTTCATTTAGAATGCCATAAGCAATAGAAGTTATTGTGGAAAAGAATCAGAAATCATAAAACATTGTTTTGTGTATTATTCAATTGTAATGATAAAGTAGTGCTGCAAAGATGGAAGAGTTTCTTGAACTCTCAGGTTGCTCTTGAGGTCTTTGACTTGCAGTTGCACAGGTAAGGAAACTGAAAAACAATAATCAAAACTGGTTTAACACATATTTACTCCATCTCAAAAATACAGCATCTTTGACTACAGTATCTATATAACCAGGTTTAAAAAAAAAAAAAAAAAAAAAAGTTATGCAACGTGTCTATTTTAAGTTGAAGAATACTATCATTAACCACAGATGCTAAGATAGAAATCATACAGAAACTATAATTCAACATACAGTTTATAATTACGATGTATCTAATGATAAGCAAGTTTAGTACTATTGCTAGCTGTATTTGTATTTTTGAACAAAGATGACAATCTTGGTGCTTAGTAAAGCAGGAGAATATTTAAAAAACTTAGATATTGGTGTAAAAGTGAAATTCACCTGAAGTAGAGCAACAGCAGAGGGCGCAGTGAAGGAGCAGAGATGCTAAGTTTAGCTCAGGTCACTGTCGGAGCCAATAACATTAGAAGGGGTAAATAATAATATAATCATTAAATTAGATATTGCTTACCTAATAATACACTTTGTTTTACCAATATGTGGCGCGACCGAAAACAGGGGCTGATATATTTTAACTGTTATATATTTTAAAGAGTCTGTATAAAAATAGCCAACTACGCCACCCTAGGAATTTCACCTAGAGAATATTATGAAAACAAGGACACACAGATTCACTCACTGATAAAGGAGACAAGATTTCCGTATTTACAAACAATCAGATTTATTTAGGTTAAGTGGCAGAAAAAGACAATAAAATCCTGCTGGAGTAAAATAAATGTCATGTTTATTACAAGAGTAAAATGCCAATTCTAGAAAAGGGTTAAAATAATCTTTAAACGAGCTACATAAATTCAAGGAGCTGAGGCTTACCAGTGAGGGGAAGTGTGAAGGATGGGGAGGCTACATCCAGTGGGAGTGAGGGCAACCAACAACACACACACACACAAAATGGGCAAACCAAGGAAAAATAAACAACTGGAGCACCACCACCAGGGGTCACCACTACCACCACAGGGGACCTCAGCAACTGAAACAGATAATAGAAACGTTAACAAGGAGGATAAAATCATTAACAAGTCACAGTACTTGTAAACACAGTTCACACCACTATCAATAAAAGTCATAGACAGTCCCCTTATACAGGGCAGGAGGTTCAGTCCAAGTCCTCATGCAAACAGTTCATTTTGATGCCACGGACCAAATAAGAGCATCAAGCAGTAACACAAAACAGTAACCAAACAGCAATAAAACAAGAACAAGAACAGCAACAGTCACGAACAGTGGACTATATACCAAACAAAACAAAACAGAACAAAACGAAACAAGACAAAACAGCAACGGCAAAACGAAAGAAACAAAAGAAAAAAACAGCAACGAGTCCACAAAACGGGAGAAGCAGTAGGCTAACTAAATAGCCAGAGCTGCAACCGAGTGTAGCGTTGTTTCACGAGCAATGGAGTACATAACTATGCGCTGGTCATTTAGCCTGTAACCTGGCACTGCATCCACCCAGCAGAACGCAGGCAGCAGGGGCCTACACAGCTGCAAAATAAAGACCGAATCAGGGTTGGCTTACAATATGCTGCCCAGGGTGAAACACAACAAGTACTTACATGCCCAATTTGAGCCGAACACTCTCCACAGCGCGATCCGAACAACGGAAACACACGAGGCCTATGTGGCTGTAAGGGAGTCATACTGGAGGTTAAAGCCACCAAAGAAACAGGACACCGAAATAAATGTAGCCGTGGCCGGCTCCTACCTGTTTGCCTGACACGGAAGCGCAACAAAGGGGAGTGGCGTGACAGAAGCAGAGAGCGCACTAGGGGTAAGGAAGCGCTTTTATTGCGAACCTGGCTAAGTGCCTCTTAAAGCCACAGTACGACTGGTGCTGCCACATTCTACCCCATTTGCGTCGCCGCCCCGGCGACAACCAAAGAAATAAAAAAAAAATAAACTAACACCAGGGCCTAAACAGGACAGACACTGCATTAGATTGGGGGTCAGCCGAACTCGCAGCCCCACGTGCTGCATCCGAGGCTGGTCGTGGGAGATGGTGGGCGTTAGGGTGCTGGCCTGCAGTAGCACGGGTAGTCCTCCGTACAGGTAGTCTAGGGCTTCGGCTTGAGGATGGAACAATAGGAGGACTGGTTGAGGCAGCAGGTAGAGGGTGGGTGCCAATAGTGGTAGCCTGAGACTGTGGGAGAGCATTTGAAGGTGGCACTGGCACCCAGCACTGGCTGGGTGTCCAGCCTCAGGAATAGGTCATCAGAATAGAAGGCATCATTTCCTGAAAATGAGTAGGATGATGATGAAGAATCACTAGCTGGACTGGCTGCTGGGAGCTCACTTTTGGCCACTGACTTTAACAAAGTACGGTGCACTGTCTTGACTCCACTCAGGTTGTCCACTGGGGCAATTGAATACACCGCACCACCATCCACTGGAGCTCTTAGGACTTTGTATACTGTGGGGTGCCAACGGTCCTGAATTTTGTTACGGCCCCGCACATTAGTCTCTCGAAGTAGGACATGTTGGCCTTCACACAGGGATGGGTCCTGGACATGTCGGTCATTATTCCTCTTCCTCCGGTCAGCAGCAATCCTCAGCTGCTCCCTGGCCTCGTTAAAGGCAAACTCTAAGCGGGTCTGGTGCTCAACAATCCACTCATGGACCCCCCCTTCCTGGGGTTCTGCTACACGACCCAGCAGAAAGTCCATTGGTAGCCTGGGTTGTTGGCCAAACATAAGAAAAAACGGAGATTCTCCCGTGGACTGATGTGGGGTGGTGTTGTAACAGAATACAACATGGGGCAAATAGGCAGTCCAGGCTCTCTTATGAGTACTAGGGAGAGTACGCAGCAGGTTGTGAAGTGTTCTATTAAATCTTTCACACTGTCCATTTTCAGCGGGATGATAGGGGGTGGTCCTTGACTTTTCAAACCCATAGAGGCGACAAAGCTGCTGGATTAGAGAACTCTCAAAGTTCCGCCCCTGATCGGAGTGAATCCGTGCCGGTACACCAAACTTCATGAACCACTCCGTCACCAGAACTTGGGCCACAGTAGAGGCGCGTTGATCTTTTGTGGGAATGGCAAGTGTGTATTTGCTGAAAATGTCTGTGAGGACAAGCACATTTTCTTTACCATCTTGAGCTGGCTCAAGCACAGTAAAATCCATGGCAAGAAACTCATTGGGCCGCGAAGCTAACAGGTGTCCCATGTAGGTGCGAACAGTGGGATGAGTATCTTTTGCTACTTGGCAGCGTTCACAGGACTGGCACCAGTCAGCCACTTCCAAGGACATTCCAGGCCAGTAACATCTGGCCCTCAAAAGTGCTAGTGTCCGATCGACGCCTTGATGGCCATGGTCATGGTGGGCCTGGGAGAGCAACTCCTCCTTCAAAACTGCTGGCAGTAACAGCTGCAAACTTTCCTCTGCGCCATCTGGGCGGCGTATTTGGCAGTAGAGCATCCCATCCTTCTCCACCAGACGACGCCACTGCCTCAGGAGTGCCAGTACCGCTGAAGATAAGTTCTTACGCTCGAGATGGTTTGGTCGCTGCTTGTGGGCCCAGAAAGTCCACAACGCCTGCAGCACTGGGTCGGCACGCTGAAGTGCACGCATGTCCGAGATGGTGCGCTCGGGCAGAACTGTGATGGCAGCTTGAGTTGCCTCACTCCGCGAAACAATTTTCTGCAAGGACTCCGGCAGACTACTCCCAAAGGCAAGCGCTCCGGCTTCCTGTGCAGTGGGCAAGTGCTGACGTGACAAAGCATCAGCATTTCAATTACTTCTGCCTGAGCGATACTTTATTTCAAAGTCAAAAGAAGCAAGTTGGGCAGCCCAGCGATGTTCCATGGCACCCAGCTTGGCAGTGGTTAGGTAGCTGAGCGGGTTGTTGTCAGTATAGACCAGGCATTTGTGTCCCAGCAAGTAGTCTCGGAATCTTTCTGTCATGGCCCACTTAAGAGCCAAGAATTCCAGTTTCATGGAGCTGTAATTATCCATGTTGCGCTCAGTTGGTCTCAGTCCACGGCTGGCATAGGCAACTGGGCGCACCACTCCCTCCTGCTTCTGGGATAAAACCGCTCCCAGGCCGCCATGACTTGCATCTGTTTCCAAGATAAAAGGTAGGGAAAAGTCAGCATAGGCGAGCACTGGTGACGTGACCAACCTGGTCTTCAACTCCTCAAAGCATCTCTGGCACTCCTCTGTCCACCCGCCATTAATGACCTGCTTTGGCCGGTTCTTAGGTTTGATACCTCCCATTTGCCCCACGAGCCGATGGAGAGGAGCTGCCAGCTTTGCAAAACCCTCCACAAACCGCCGATAGTAGCTTGCAAATCCAAGGAAAGACCTCAGCTCGGTGACAGTTTTGGGGCGCTGCCAGTTGACCACTGCCTCGGTCTTCGTGGGATCTGTGGCCACACCCTGGCTGGAGATCACATGGCCCAGATATTTGACCTCCTGCTGAAAGAAGGAGCACTTGGACAACTTGGCTTTTAGACCCTGTTGCTGTAAACGGCCAAGGACCACTCCCAGGAGCTGCAAATGCTGCTCAACTGAAGAGGAAAACACAACAATGTCATCGAGATACAATAATAATGACTGATTTTGTTGGTCACCAAAAATGCGCTGCATCAGCCTCTGAAAGGTACTGGGAGCATTGCAGAGTCCAAAGGGCATCCTATTCCACTCGAAAAGGCCGAACGGTGTGCAGAAGGCAGTTTTATGGCGGTCCTCCACTGCGACGGGCACCTGATTGTACCCACTGGCCAGATCTAGGGTTGAAAACCAGCGAGCCCCAGTGAGGGCATCAAGGGACTCCTCTATGCGAGGGAGAGGAAAGGAGTCCTTCCGTGTCTTAGTGTTCAATTGCCTGTAATCGACACACATGCGGAGACTACCATCCTTCTTTCTTACCAGCACAATAGGGGACGCATAGGGGCTACTGCTCTCTCTGATCACCCGAGAACTGAGAAGCTGGTTGATGTGTTCCTTGACGGCCTCGTAATCTGATGGGGGAACCCGCCTGTATCGCTGTTTGACAGGGACGTCGTCAACAAGAGGTATGTTATGACTGATGAGGTTAGTACATCCTAGGTCACCTTCATGAGCAGCAAAAACAGAGGTGAATTCTTTAAGCAAAGACCTTACCCTCCCCTGGTCAGTGCTTGGCAGCTGGGACAACTCAACAGCCTCAAGTTGGTCCTGCACAGTTGGGGCCACCTCTTGAGACTGTACAGTGGCTGTGTTAATAGGTTCCTCGGTCACACCTGCAGGCAGACTGACGACATTGACAGAATGGAGAGTACCCACGACAGTACGAGGGTACAACAACACTTCGGTGGATCCTACGTTAACAATTGGTATGTAGGCTGTACCATGCACCACACGAACCAGAGCAGGGGAGGCGATCAAACCAGCGGGCAGGACTGTCTCTTGGGGCTCGAACAGAACAGTGGTGCGAGAATATTCTGAGGAACATGTAGCAGCCACCACCTTCATAACTCCACCAGGGATACGCCAAGCTGCTCGACCACGCACCTTCACTTTCCCGGGAGACTCAGCTGGGCCACTCACTTCAGCCTGGTGACACTTCTGTAATGCCTGAAAAACTTCAGAGGGAGCCTGAGACACATCCTTTACGGCAAACAGTGTTGCACCATATTGCACAAAAAGCTCAAAATAACACTTCTTAATCACGTTCATCCCAAGGACACCTGGGATGGGAGAAGCACCACCAGGAGGGTCCTTTACAATCAAAACCCCACAGTTCTGAATCTCCTTGCCACAAAGTTTAACACTCAGCTCAATGTAACCAATATAGGGGATAGTTAAACCATTAGCTGCCCTCAGCTGCAACCAATGACATGAACGGAGTCGTTCCGGACCCCAGGGCTCGAAATATTTCCTGAAGAAACTCTCCGTAATCGTTGACACCATAGAACCAGTGTCCACCAGACAGGGCACCAGAACATCCCCCATAGACACATTCAACTGTGGGCATGAAGCAAC